>CAOLHI010003626.1:0-183372 GCA_948474755.1 Ctenosaura bakeri | reverse complement strand
ACCTGCTTTTTAATAGAAGCAGGCTACAGGATCACATGTACTGTTCATACACCTGCAGTGGCCATTTCCCAAGGAAAAAAAAAGGTCTTGGTTTCTAAGACTGACAGTTTTCAGAAATATTAAAACTGCAGGGTGTGAAATAGGATCTGGCTACCATTTCACTAGTCCAGTTATAACATAGTCCCACTGTATTATTTTCAGTTATAGCAATAGGCCACATTTTGAGGATAACTTCATTTAGTAAGCAGTTTGCTAGACTGCCTCGCTGAAGTTGTATTTCACTTATAATGTAGGCTGTTATTAACATTTGTGGAGCTGAAAGCCGAGAGGAGGATGAATTCTATCTGTTGGCTTTGATAAAGTAGTATTAACAACTGAGAGTTAAAGACTTTTTGAATGCTGGCAATTAAAAAACACATCTTGGGTACCTTTAAAAGTAAAGATTCTAACCACAAAATGTTGACAAGCAGACTGTTCCTTACTCATGTGAGTGCAGGATGCAAGATGATGTTGCTCTTCTGGTTTGTATTTCACTTGTCAAAAGCAACCAATTCTTGTGAAAATTCCCCTGAAATCGAGCACTGCAGTATTCTAGTGTAATTACCCAAGGCATGATTATAGCACTAATTCAAGCTGTAGCGTTGTAATTATTCCTATATAAATGCCATCTCAGGGAAAGTGAAAATTGCATCTTGGTTAATGTGGCTTTGGATTGCTTTGCATAACTAAGCTATTTGGGATAATTCAGTGATGGGTACCAGCCCAAAAAGGCATTTAAAAGCAAGCTAGCTCTGAAGTACTTCTTTGGCAGGAATAGTTAACAACTTTCCCGAACAAATTCAGCTCAAAGCATTTCACTTATCAAGTATGAACCTACTAGGTGCATGGAGAAGTTGATTCTTCAAGTGGATGAGTCTTTTAGTGTCCATCAGTTTGACTTTTTGTATTCAGGAGGTCTTTGCATTCAGGCTATGTTTTAGTCTTATGTAGCAGTCTACTTGATATATCTATTGGAGTATATTCCCACATGCAAAGTTATGTTTTTAAAATATTGAAAAAATAATGTAGAATACACTTTGATAAATGGCAGCTATCATGGATGAGGACATTGGGAGACCAGGGTTCAAATCCCTACTTGGCCATGGAAACCCACTGGGTAACCTTGGATGTCACACGTTCTCAGCCTCAGGGGAGGCAAGGTCAAATCCTCTCTGAATAAAATCTGCCAAAAAATCCCCACGATCTGTGTCACCATAAATCAGAAGTGGCTTGAAGGTACACAATAACACTTTAATAAAGTTAATCACAAGATGTTTGAGGCTTCATTGGACCAGAAGAACTGGTTTGATTATTTTTGCTAGGCATTTACTCAAGGCTGGATTTCTTCTTCATTACCTACATGCTATGGCAAGAGAAGATTTTTTCCCTAATATTTCAAAGTAGATATTTCATAAGTAACCTTCAGCAGAATGAAAATCCATACCATGAATTACCCAATGCACAATATATACAATGTCTTGCAGTGTGAAATTATATGGTCCAGAAATCATTGGTTACTAGTACCTGTCAGAAGGCTGTGACTTTATTTACATTAAGTGAAGCATTATTACAGCTTCTCTGAGAGTCAGATGGAAGAGATATTGAGTACTCTACAGGTTCAGAGGAGGCATTCATTCATGAGTGTAGCCAATTCACTACTATTATGGCAGCAAATGTTTCAATTTAAATTGGCTAGTGTAGTAGAGGTTGGATAACTGCTTCTCAGGGATGCTCTACCTGTGTAGTCATGCAATGGCAGCGAAATGTCCTCTACACCAAGGATGGCAAGCCTGTGGTATTGCAGATTGTTGGACTCTCAACTCCTTCATCCTTGATTGTTGGTTCTGTTTGCTGGCGACAATCGACGTTAAGATCCAACAGCCTTCTTGCTTTGTAGGTAAGCTGAGGTTACTTCTACAAGATGCATTGTCAGGAGCCTGGATCAAAGCCTCCTTACATTTTTTTTTCCTTACAGCATTGTTAAGTCTGCATTGTTTTTGTTTGCCTTCAAGGTTTTTTTCTGACTTATGGCGTCCCTAAGGTGAACCTATCATGGGGTTTTTTGGGGTTGAGTGTGTGTGAGACACGCCCAAGGTCATCTAGTGGGTTTCCATGGCCAAGTGGGGAATCAAACCATACTCCCCAAGGTTGTAGTCCAATGCTCAAACCACTACACCATGCTCTCAGTTTATAGTATAGCTTCTTCCATTTGCAAAAGGATTGGTTGTGTGCCAGTGCCATACGTTTTATTGTACCTATCTAGCTGTAATGTACTTTTTGGTTTTTATTATTTCTGTCTTCATGACAACTTTGTGGGATAGCGCTACAAATGGAAGTATTACTTCCTAGATTTCTTAATTATGAAACTCATTGCCACATGATAGTGTGATCACTATAACAATAAATTGCTTCCACATAGAACTGAAAAGTAGATTGTAATTAACTTACAATAAAAGCACATAAGCTTTTGCTACAACATTCAGTAATCATCAGCCTCCTGACAGATTACCATTGGCAATATCTTACACAAAAATTTCATACTAACAGCTGAATACTGAATAAAGATCCACGAACATCAATATTTTGTGGCTCTTACTTTCAAACTGATTACCAGAGGCAACACAGAATACAGGAATTAAGCATGCCTTCTAGAACAAGGGTAGGGAATGTATGCCCCTCTGGTTGCTTGAATTGCAGCTCCTATATGCTAAAAGGTACATAAACAGTCTTGAGGAATGGCAGGTTTTCTAGTCCAACATTTGGAAAGCCACATATTCTCCACTGCTGTCCAGCACTTTGCAGGTCATGTCATAGCTTCAGACTCATTGTGCTGATGCCATTTCCTAGTAGCTGCCAATTTCACTTATTATAATAAGGCAATACAGAGCAAGGTTTGGTCTAATGTTCTTTACCAGCATGAAGTTCATAAAAGAGGGCCTGTCCCCTAATGTATGTTTGTGCCAGGCTTTCAAGGTAAGCAGTAGCTTGTTGAACATCACAGGGAGTGCCTATCATTCCCAAGGTGAACCGGAGAATATTGCAGCAGCAGCAACTCCTGTGCCATCTTTCAAGGACAGCCTCTTTGCCAGCATATTACATTAATCAATTACAAAGGCATGTCTCACTGCGGTGAGACTTCATAGCTCTAAAAAGAAGCAGAATCTGGGCAGTTCATGGAAAGCATTCTTCAATGAATTAGAGAGAAGCGTGTTATATTCATATATGTAGCCCCCCCCCATGCCTTTCCAATTCTCCCTGTGCTGTCTTAGCAAGTTCATATGCTAAAAAGATAATAACCCAGAGCCTTTTGGAATGATGCACATTAGTTCCCAATGTGCTATAGTAGCCTTCATGCTAGGCATCTACTGAATGAGGTGAAAAAGAAGTGTTTAAGGTGCTGGAGTGCTTAAGGTTATCTAAAGATTCTGCAGTGTTGAAACTGCTAAAAGGTCCAACACAACCTGCCACAAGAACAGATTATTGTTACATCTGAAAGCTTATCATCTACTTATGGCATTTCATTCCTACAGCCAGCCCTACCACACTTGAAAAAAGGGATGCTTTATCCAAGCATTACTGGAATTGGTTACCCAGTACATATTCATTTCTCTAAGACAGGGAAAAAATAATTGTCTATAACTAAGAATAATTCAGTCCCTTAAAGACCTGTGCCACTTTTTTTAGGAAAAAAAAAGTCTCCATATTTTATGTGAAAGGTAAGCGCTCTACCACAGTTAAAGATGACAGTGAGCCGGATGCGTCTTGAAAACATGGCTGAATCATAATAAAGAATGATTGGAGTTGCCCTGTAATTGAAATACATTTGATGATCCTTGCAAAAAACTACTCCTGCTAGATTCCTTAGCCAGACATGATGTGCACACATCCCTCATACCTGCAGTAGTCTTCACAGGTAAACAGACTTCAACTTGATTTAACTGCAACAAGTGCTTGCTTCCAGCACTCCTGTTGCAGACATTGTACTAACAATGGCAGCTAACTCAAATCTATGTGATTGAGGTGAGTAACCTCTACAGGAGTTAGAAACACAATTGGAAACCAGCCTCCCAGTTTCCCTCTTAACAGAAGAACTCCTGGCACTTGTAAACGAGCCTTCCCAGCAAGCTTTATCCTCAAGCAAGCACTTAGTGTCTGATCATATTCTTGTTTAGCATCTGCCCAAAGTGTATAGGGTTTTTTTTGTCCTTAGCTTTTCAAAACTTGCTTCCCTGTTAACACACTATCTTTTGAGCATGGATACTGAAAGGAGAAATGAACAGGCCCAGAAATGTTACTGATCCTATGTGTCAAAGGTGTTCACATTTCTTTACGAAGTGAATGTTCAACTCCAATATCTTAAAGAAGTTTTTAATAATAAGGAATGAAGTACCATGAATAAAGTCTAGGGTACTATTTTAAATGGCAATTTAAAGACAAAAATTAGGTGAACAAGTCCATAGTATGATTGAATGCCTGGTTTACTCACTGTTTTTAGTATGTACAGTGACAATGGTATGAATCCCTTGCTAAATGTCAAACACAACAACTCTAATTCAGCTCTACTCACTCTACAAAAGGTGGGAATGTGGGCTATAATACGATGCTGTGGCTGTACGTGTACATCAGCTACAAAAAGCAAGTGGCTTTTTCCATATATAGGTCAAACTTGCTAGAGGCAAAAAATGTAGGAAGTCTGAAGTTACTTTTGGAAGAGATACATAATACCTGTGGTTTCCTTGTAAGCTAAAGAATTTAAAAAAAATAAAAGAAAATGAAGGCTTCATCTCTAATTCGGTAGGATTACAGATTTTCCATAGCTCTTAACTTTGACAGCTATATAAGCTGTTTGTTAAAATAGCACTGGCTAAGGAACCTGTGATCCTCCAGATGTTCTGACTCCAACTTTTATAACCCCCAGCCAACATTGTCCGTGGCAAGGGATTATAGAAGCTGGAATCCAAAACAGCTGGAGAACCAAAAGTTCCCACTGGTATTAATAATAGTCAAATAGATGCTACAAAACTAGTTAAGGTATAAGTCATATACCACATACTATCTCTGTGGAAATCAAAACGATACCTAGAACAAAGAGTCAATAAAGTATAAAACTTTCTCCAAGCTTTCCTTTAATACTTTTGGTTTATACTGTAATGGCAACTGAAGAAATTCCTGTCCATAGTTACTTACTGCCACAGCTAATGCATTTGCCTCCAAGAAGAGATGAGAGTCAGCTGGAGTTTGAGACAAGGTGGTACAATGGAGGATGGTCGCACACACTTTCCCCGTGATCTTTATTATACTAATGGCCATGATCCAGTGACCCTCATAACACTAATGACCAACATCCAACATCTACTTCTGTTTCTAAGGCTAGTAGATTAGAGACTTTCTTCCCTCTCTACTGCAGCCCTTCATAGTGTTAAAAACCTGCTCAATAGGGCCTCTCAGCCCTTTACAGAAGATTTTTGGATGCATGAAGGTTGTGGGTGGGTCACTAGTAGTGAGAAAAAGCAGAAGGATCCAGAGAAATACATCATTGGATCCTGTCCAGTATTTAAAGGAGCATTCACATGAAACAAAGGAGCTTGATAACAGATTTTAAAAAACCTGTTTCAATTCCAGGGGAAATACTGTATTTTTTTCTGGATTTAACTGTTACTGGCCAGAATCCTGTCTGTCATGGTCTAACATGCAGCTGATGCTATAGCTGGTCATTCAATACTCCCCAGAACTTACTGCTGAGCTGCTGCAGCCCACCATGGCTACTCCATGGCTAGCGGGAGATGGAGAGGTTGGAGAAGTGTCTGGTTATGCCCATGCAGCCAGACGCTGAATGATTACACCATCCCACTGAGATCCATTGGGGTCATCCAGAGGTCCCAGCAGATGATGTAATCACTTCACAGCTGGTTATATGTTTCTCTGACCTACCGCGCCATCCCCACCATGGCATGAGTATGGCAGGCAGCAGTGCCTCTGTGGTATGTTCAGGGGCATTCAGTCATCCTGGAAGAAGGAAAAGAATAGGAAGTTCTGCAACAACAACAACAACAGGTATATACAGGAAGGAATAAGATGGAATTATGCCTCCATATGCTACTAACAGCACACCAGCCAACAGCCTGTTAGCCTTGACTACACTAGTACTGACTCACCATTCAGCAACTGACTGAATGAACTTGGGACTAACCAACAGGACTCCAGCCATAGTGTGTTAAATCACATAAACTGGTGTCCCGCTGAGCCAGCACAGAACAAAACAGCGAAGATACTTAACAGAAAAGGCAACATGGCCTCCTGCTGTGAGCAAAATGTATGGTACGAAATCACGAACATCATCTGCTGATTTATGACAATACCTCATTTCATGGAGACATGTATCTGTATTTTATGAATGCAGTCTTTGTTGAATTTTCAGTCTAAATGCACAGTTCACTTTTTAAAGAGGAAGATAAAAAATGTCTAAGACGGTCCAAGCAAAATAAGTTAGATTAAATGTTACTGTTTTACTGCTTATAAAAAGTTATTTTTATGTACAATTTTTGTTCATTAAACACTGAAAAATACTGTTACTCCTTACTGTCTTGATATACCAGGATACACCTTTTAGATGGCAGTGAAAAATGGAAATGTCCAAAATCTGTCAAAGGTACATCTTAACTTCTCTTAACTTCATTCAAAAAGTAAATATTTCTTCTCTGAGTGGCTGAAGAGAACAGTCATATGCTTGGGCAAATTGTCAGAAGATTTCAGATAAGAAGCAATTCAGCTGCTTAAAATCTTTTGGTAATACATTTCCCCCTGCAATATATAGAATTATATATAGGGATTTATTTTTTTGCACTGAAGATTTCTTAGAAACTTTTATTACAATGAAGGTTTTGTCTTGTTTTGATATAAATCAGAAGAACACACCACCTACTTGATAGTTGCTAGCAGAGGTACAGAGTAGCCAAAAGACATATAATCTAAGACACAACACAATCTGGTCTATTTTGGAATCCCCTGCAGCCCTCACCATGGCTTCTGGAAGCACAGCAGCAATTTGAAAAAGGCACATTAATAAAGAAGACACACAAGGAGATTGTGTCTTCTTTCAGCACAAAAATGTGTTGGGGGATGTCTGGAAGTGGTCCCCTCCATTTCCAATTGCAGCTGCCATCAAATCTGGACGATGTACAACAGTGGGGCGGGGCTCAGGAGCCTGGTCAGGGATGGAACTTGTTCCTGGACTCATTAAAGTTGCTTAATTCTGCTCAAGGGAATGAAGAAGATGTCTTTCTTTAATTTGAACAAAAAGGCTATAATGTCATAAAGGTCAAAAGAAAAACTTCCCTCATGGATTACACTGAGTTAAAACAGTAGTGCTGCTGCATAATGGTCCTTAATGGAACGGCAATTTGAAAATAGGGTACTTACATAGAAATCACAGGGCAAGGCAGTCTGTACCTCATATTGGCCAGTGTGGACACAGGGGGCTTTCACCCTTTTTGTCAGCATTGGTCTTTAAAAAATTACTTTCACTGGTTTCAGTTTTTCTATATACCAAGAATAGTTCTGGAGATAGATGTTTCTTTTCAGGCCCTATTGCTGGTTGAAACAATGACAAAAGTCAGCAAGAAGAGCAGGGCTTTTTGCTGTTACAGTAGGAAGACCTCTTGACATTGCTCTTTCACCTCTCCATCTGCAGAAAAAGTGGTCTATATAACCGACACTCTGCGTTGTCACCTTCTTCCATCTGTATTGAGTCCCACTCCTGGATTAAAATGGAACATAAATTGAATGCCTATGTCTATATCTATCTTAGCCTTGTTCTCTTACTGTAAAATCCTACAAATCTCCAATCAGAAGTTAAGTCCTACTCTGTTAAATAAGGGAAACTGCAATGTTGTGGTCCCTGGGAGGACATTTCAGGAATGATGACATTTACACCCTGAATCTCACCCTAAGAGGTCTAAGAAAGAGGTTTGCACTCTGAGAGGGAAAATCATTCTTATAAGCCTTCTCCATGGTTTTGCAGAAAGGGCAACAGCGGGAACTACTCAGATAACAGAGAGCGAAAAAGAAAAGCTTTCCACAAGCCCTCTCATGCCCTCAACATACCACAGTACAGAGGGAAAAACTACACCATTGCTAACTGCTGTACTTTAGCCCTTCCTCTATATCATCAGAATGGATGAATGAGAGATGAAAGAGAGAAAAAACACTACCTCTTTTCCTTCCATTCCTTCTGAAGCTTTGGGTTTGTTTCGAGCACCAACATGGGATCTCACTACAAACTATGGTAGGCTCATTGTGCTCAGGGGTACAGTAAGACAATTTTCTCTAGGAGGAGCAGAAACAAAAACTGGGGAGGTAGAAGGATTAGGGCACTGGTCACTACAAAAGAGGTTTCTGTAAAAAAAAAAATGCTTTCATAGGCAATGATAAAATAACAATGCATTTTAATTAGAAACTGTTGTGAAACTTACAAAAAAGCATTGGGGGGTGCAAATTCTTATTTGGAAGGCAGTGTTATACCCCTGGTTGTATCCATATCATATTTACATGTTTAAGGATTTAAATTTAAAAACACAGTAAGAGTTTTTGCTTCTCTCTTCCACTTTGGTTGAAAGTATATATCTAAAAACACCAACCAGAAGTCATTTGGAGGTATGCAAAATGAAATGTCATTTACAGCGCAAGATGTACCTGATACGTCATCACTTTTTGCTTAAGAACATGTTTAAGTTTCCCTTGCTCCCCTAACAAAGCATTTTTGCCTATTGGTAAGAAATAACTCACATACAGCTGTAGACATGCTTTATTATATAAGACTGGTGAGTGTTTTAGAAAGAAAGTGATGTTCTGCATCAAATGCATTTTAAAAAAATCTAAAAAGATTGTATTTAGGATATATCTGAAAAACATAATTCATAATTTTCCCTCATAAATTTTCCTTATCAGTAATTTTACAAAACCATCAGTTTTCAAATAGCAAACGAGTGCCAGCTATAATTTCAGTTCTTTCTCTGCATTCCTTATTTTCTGGTCTGATAAACAGTTTAGAGAGTATGACGGCCCAAGAAAATCTGGAAAATAATGGAAAGCAGCTACAACAATCTGATGTGGTGAGGAAGCATCAAGTGAATTCTGTACAGCAGTTTGATTGCTAATAGTACAGAGGTGTCTTAATAATTACCACACTGATGTTGTTTAGGATGCCAAGATGGAATGGTAGATACCAAATATGCACTTCAGGATCCTATGATAGCAGCTTTTCTAGTATTTCTTTCACCAGTAGAGGGTCTGCTCGTCCTCTTGTTTTTTTCTGAACCTGTCCAATGAGCTTATTTAGCACTTTGTGGTTTCCCTTCTTTATTTCTGCCACCTTGAAAGAGAAATTAAAGTAAAAAAGTGGAGGGAAGAGATGTTTTCAGTTTTGATCAATATTATCACATTAATATAAAAACATACTGAACAGATTTGCTGCTAAATTGCTGTTCTCATGATGTGAAAAAAATAGGACAAAGCCCAGGTTGTGCTAGTCTAATTAAGAAAAGGTTATTCTTCAGCTGATCATGTATATTATTTTGAAGGGCACACATCAATTTGGGCGGAGGAATGTAAGCATGGCACAAAATGCTCAAATCTCTCAAGGCTGCAGCCCTGCTGGCAGCTTTCTTTCTAGCCCAAAACATTAACAATTCAGCATTTGAATTGTAACTATTATACTGGCAACCACTATACTGGCAAGGTAGAATGTATTTTGAAGTTCTGTAGGATCTCAGGCTAGTCTAACCACCTCAAGCCTTTGAGAAGAACAAGCTATTCAGCGCGCCCAAGGAGGTTGTAAGTCAGGGGTTGGCAAATGAGACGGGACACAATTCAGCTTCCACATCTTTCCAGTGAACTACAGAAACCCAAATTAGCTAAAAATTGACTCATATTGTAACCCAGAAGTGACTGGAAATCACTTTGAGTGCTAATTTCTAGCATTTCTGGGGAGGAGGGTTAGCATTTTGTGTTTGGGAAGGTTGAATGAAGTATTCTGTTGCTCCCAGAGGCTTCTAAGAGTGGAATTTTACTACTTGGGGGCATTTTTTCAGTCTCCAATAATTCTGGGGAGAAGAGAGGAATAGGATTTTCTAGGGGTCAAGCTGGGGCTGTTGGTGGTCCATAGACTGCAGCCTTCAATGCCTAGCTCAATAAGAAATCATTTTTAAACTATATAAGAGGAGAGGAGGAAGCAAGTGCTCACTTAAACAAGAGTGTAGATGAACTTAAAAGGCCAGCAATACCCAAAACTATTTCTGTGAGACTTGTGATGTCCTCTTATTACACTCAAAATCTTAGATTTCATCTTTAAAATAACAAAAACAAAACAAGTTGCACTCTTTTAGATCTATTTGTTATTCTAAGCACTATTTACCTGCCCAGTTTAAAAACACTTATTCGAAAAGCATGATACATATTCTGTCAACAGACTAGCCATCTCTAAGGAGCTTATTCAAATAATTCTGTATCCAGTTATAAGCAGTTGTGGTCTTGCTGCTGGAGAACCAAGTTAAGTTTCCTCAAGGTAGTTCTGCTGCCAATGGGAAATCTTGTTTTTCAGACACCCAAGATACAGCTTGTTGTTATTGGAGGGTGGGAAGTGGATGCCACCTTTCCCCATAGCTAGCATTTTAATTTTTATAGTGATTGCCAAAGCCACATAAAAGATAATTGCTGATTTATGGTAGGAACTGAGTAGGTAGTGATTGTGGCATCAATGACAAAAAGTCTTTTGTGCGCCTGTAGTGCTATAATACAAATTATCATCAACAAGGATCTTTCACATCCCTAAACACATAATGATGTCCTCATATTCTGTGACACACTGCTCCTGGCTGCTGACTCTTACAAGCTACACATAGCAATCCCCCTGCAAAAAGAACATGGCCCCTGCAGCTATTATTAATCATGGGGTGGATACAGTGCTAGTAGGCCTGGAATAGGCCTTGCAGGATTACGCTGATAATGTTAAAGTGCATTGCGGCAGATGCTTTGACTTAACTGGGGAAGTGCTAATTTATAATTAAGATTTCATAGGAGTGTAAGCTAGCAAGAGTTACGAGCCAGAGCAATGTCTGTCATTCAGAAAAAGCAACATCAATGCAGACTTTGATTTTTCATGCCTAGATAAGCTGGAATATTAGTGAAAAGAATTAAAAGTCACACAATCTATGTCATCATCAAAACAAGATCCAAGCAGTGGGCCTCTTCTTCTTGTGGTCCTTGATCACTTCTAGTGCTTAGCTGCTCTGTGCTTATACTTCAGTACCAGTTGGAAAAATACAGAGGCACTTTCATCAGCCACTACAAATTAGTTAGCATGATGAAGGTCAGGCAGACCTAGAGCATGTTCATTTTCTTTATCAAAAGCTCTCTGCAAAGCTGTTAGCTACCACTGAAGAGCTGTGGACGTGAGTAGTGTTGTTCTTGATAGATGTTAGGATTTTTCCAGCTGCACGAGTACCCAGACAGCATTTTACTTAATGTAAGCCATTCATTACTGCTTCTCCATTCAGTGCAGGAGAAAGAACACAAAAGCACTTACTTCTTATAAAGCTGATGTTTCTTGAAGGGCAACTCCCCTTCCCCATAAATTAAATAGCAACTTTTAACTATGAAATTAAGAGTATCTAATCAGGACATTTTACTCCTTTTTCTGTTCTACAGGCAGATGCTGTTTTGCTATAGTGTTGTCTATAAGGAATATTCAGGCTAGCTGGAGGGGGGCTGCCAAAGCCAAGAATACTCAGGTTTAAATCTCAGCTCAGCTGCTGTCTCCTGCAGCCACTTCAAATGTCACAGTGTAATTTCTTCCATTTCCTCTAAAGAGTTGCCAAACAAAAATGGCAATCTGAAGGGAAGATGGCAATTTAAATCTTTTATCGCCATTGCCCACCCTGAAGTGTCAAAGCCTCTTGTTCCCAATTTCTTGGGGTTGTTATCAATATCACCTCTTTCTGATGGCCTCCAATCACAGCCTGACAGATGTGCTCAAGCTCATTTCGATCCTGGATCAGTTCAAGTTTCTTTTCTTTAACAATCAGAGCTGGATTCTTCCCTTCCCCCTTCCACATCTCTTCAAACACCTGCATCATCAAGATAAAGGAAATCTGTGTTTGAAACATGCCTCTTGTCTTTCAGTAGGCAAGAGCAGAATAAGCAATAATAAAAAAGAAAAGAGTTAGGGTTAAGGCTCAAAATAAGATACCAATCTAGTGATGAGAAAAACAAGAGAACATTTAGGTCATGTACTTCCTAATTATCTTATGAGCTTCCCTTAGCAAATGACGGAACACCTCATTTCTGGACTGCCATTTTTGAGCTCTCCAAATAAGCAAGGAATAGAGCTGTGTGCTGAAGAGATATTGTACATTCATGTTACAGACATCCAAGACTATGCAATTTGTTGACATGTACTGCAATTATATTACAATTGGACTAGACTCACTAAGTTTCACCCAGGTTCGCCTAGTCTTAAGCTTGCTGGAAGTGATCGTCAGGGGAATATCTGTTCCTGCCTTGGCTGTTACGTAAATGTTAGGGTTCACAGCATCCAACACTGGCAGCTGTTCAAGCAGGAAACAAAATACGGGGCTACAGAAATTGTTGTTCTGGATCACTAATACTATTCTGAAGCTCCATGTAATGGCATCCTTTATTTTTGCTTACCATGATTTGATAACATGCCCAAACCATGTCATGTTATTTTCAATGCCCATGCATCAGTCTTAGTGGAAATTTTGTATTTCATTCTCCTCCTTCATCAAGAACTAGCAGAAGTTTCCAGTTTTGCACATGTAAGAAACTCTCCAGTTCTTATGACTTACTCTGTGCAACTTCTTTTCCTCCCTTTTCCTGCTGGTCTTTGCCTCCCTCTCATCCCAGTGCTCCCTTAGGCTCTGTCCCCACTCTCGCTGCACTACAAAGCAACAGGGCCTCTCTCTCTCGCTCAAAATAGTTTGAAGAGTTAGAGGGAAGCACCACATGGATCTGCTTAGATGCCCAACTCTTCTTCTCCTGAACTAGGAAGCTATTTTAATTCTAAGTTTCTGTCATCAGTAATGGACTGCATGAAGTTAAACAGACTGAAGTATATACCAGACAAGACAGAAGTGCTTCTGATCAGTTAAAAGTCAAATCAGAAAACAGGGATTCAACTGGAGTGTGACAGGGTTACACTCCTCCAAAAGATGCAGGTTTATGGTTTGGGTGTACTAGATTTAGCCCTGAGCCTGGATGCTCAATTTTGCTAGTGGCCAGGAGTGCATTTCCACAGGGACTAGCAGCTCAGGGATCATTACTGACTTATGGACCACAACTTTGCAATAACACTCTGCATGGAGCTACCTTTGAAGCATGATCAGAAACTTCTGTGAGTCCAAAGAGAGGCAGCCAGATTATTACCTGGGGCGGATGCACATGATTTTCCTACTTCCTGGGCTACAAGTCTGCTTTTGTGCACAATCCGAAGTGCTCATTATGAACTATAAGCATATACTGCTCAGAACAAGGCTATATGAAGGAACGTATCTTCCCATATCAGCCTGACTGACCTCTGAGATCTTTGAGGGATGCCCTTCTGACTGTCACAGTAAGTTTTCAGGTGGTCTTATTGGAAACATAGGACAGGCCTTTTTCATGGCTGTCCCCTCTCCGGCCTCTGGAACTCTTCTTTTAGGGAGGTTAGACTACTTCCTCCTTACTGTCCTTATCTGCAGTTGAAATTCTTTTGTCGAAACAGGCTTTTGGGAATGGACTCCAAGGGCTTTTGATCATACACTGTTCTATGGATTCTATTAATTTTAATAGATATGTTTTATATGGTATTATATGGTTTTATATGGTATATGCTATATATACTTTAATTATATTGTAACAGTAACTTTTTACATGCTTTTATCTATATGATTTTATTTGTGATTCTTTTAATTTTTGCAACCTTCCTTGCTTTCCAGCTTTAGAAAAAAGGCAGAATATAAATCAATAAAATATATATTATTATACTAATAACAATAAACGATCAGACTATAGGCTGAACATCTCATAGTAATAAAGGCAACTAAAATTTATATCCTAATGTATGATTATTTATTGTTATTATTACTGTTACTATTTTACTCATTTATATCCTACTTTTCTCCTAGATCGGGGAAAAATAATCCACTAATAATTCACAGTTAAGGTCTAATAAAGAAGGAAAAAAAATCAAGGGTAGGAGAATAAATTGGAAATAACAACTTATAGCAGGATTACTGAGCCAATGTAGGAAAAGTGCTTTGTATGCTCAGCACACACTTAGAAAATGCTAAGGGTTATTAGTACTGATAACAGAATGACATAATTAAATAACGCGCCTCTAGTACCCTAAGAGCTTCTTTTGAGAAAGTAACTTCTCCAAACTCTGTATTTCAAAAGTGAACCTGAGGACCAATTGTCTCTGAACATATGCAGAAATCTTCCCACCTGTTACTTTTTAAACAGTCAATGAACAGTGCGATTCTATAACTATCTACTCAGAGTTAAGCAACACCGCATCCAGCATGGCTTGCTCTTGACCAGGTGGATGCAGGATGCATTGCAGCCAGTAAGATGAAATGACCTTGAAAGGAGACCTTTACTTTCCTCTGTCCTTAGCCCTGAAAAGTGTGGCATCCTTCTGCTAGTAGGGGAAATAGTTCCTAGAGAATGACTGGCCTATACATGTAAAGGGTGTGTATCCAAAATTATTATTGCAGACTGGTTCTGGTAGCTGGTGTGTACAAATATACACTTTGTAATACTAGATTTGAATATGTAACCCAGGTAGTTAGTAAGCTCTCCCCATTCCATGAACATAAAAGGAAACTTTATGTGGGAATGCATGGCTGGCAGTATTTAAGATGTGATCTTTGTGTGTACTTTAAAACCACTACCATATATTCCATCATAGTAGATGCATAAACATAAACATACCTCAATGCAAGCTGTTTCTAGCTAAATGGCCAGCAGGGTGATAGCTGCCTCTCAGTTGGTAAAAAGAGAAATTAGCTCCATAACAAAGGTAGGCCTCAGACCATAGGGGTATGGAAGGTTATGATGTAAGAGCCGAGGTCAGCTCAAGCACATTTATCCATCACAATAAAGCACAGCTGGATGAACATAAGTGTCAGCCTGGAATAATTATTAGTTACTGTTACAGCGTCTTCCAGCTTTGTAGCTCAGCTCCGATGCCTTGCAAAAACTCCAGAGAATGGACTATTTATAAAAAAGCAATTTCTTTGGGCAGTCCTTTTCTGTATTCCCTGGGCTCTTATTGCAGAGATGTAGGCTGAAAGAGAGCGGAGTGCCTTTTACAAACAGCTGCTTCTGCTTGATCCTGCACTGACGAAATAATTGCATGTTTGGGCAACTGCAATCTGCCAGTGCACAAATGACTGTCACGTTGGAAACGCCATGCTGCTAATTCAGTGAAACGTAAGAAAATGGGTGTGCTTTTTAACTCCCTAGCACAATTAGTAATTCTTTACACAAAACAAGATTAAGATGAGATGGCTAGACTAATCATGTTGTAAATCATCCACCACCACAGATGAAAATTTTCTCAGGGTGGTAGATCAGACAGGCCTAGAATAAGGTTACAGTGGTTCTCCAGATATGCAGCAGACCACACATTGACATTTTAGTGAGCTGCTATTTAAATTAGTTGTGACTTATACCCAAGTTGCATTTGTTTTACTGGAGGCCAGTAAAACAAGGGAAAGGAGAAAACCAGACACTGGTCCCTGGGTCATATTTTTCAAGTAAAGATTTCTGGGCAATAGGTGACGTTTTACTCCAGCATTCCTGCCCAACCAAGCAATCCCAAAATCTTAGCAGGCTGGAAAGGTGAGATTTAGCTTCCCACCATACCTGTGCACTGAAGTGCATATATGTATGCATGCATGTGTCACCCCACAGTAACAGGCTGTGGCTCATTCTGCTAAAGAACAGCTTCAGCTAGCTGAGAAGGCAACACTGGGCAGTAACTGCTTGAAGACAATTTCTTCACATTTATCAGAGAAGCACTGAATTGCCTTCCTTTGGCTCCTTCAGTTATGTGTAAAGAAAGAAGCCCATCAGCTGAGTACTGATGCAGTGGCTTCTTCATACATGGCTATCATCTGGACAGGAGGGTAAGTATCAGTCCGCCTTCAAGAAGTTAACTCCAAAGCTGCTAATCCTAGCAGGGAACTTCTGCATTCTTGTGAGGTCTGAGTTAGCACTGAATACATTAAAGAGTCCAGTGATTTCTTCCTACTTAGGTGGTAGGATAAGCTAACACACTCACATTTCATTGGCCAGGTACTTAATACAAAAATGTGAGTAGTGTGAACAAATACAATGTCAACAGATGTTCTTCTAGGTTTTTTATTTATCATAAGCTGGGCAAAGTTACAGCACCCAGATAGCCTTGAGGGCAAGATAAACCTCTCTGTATCCTCAAAAAACACTGCCTGTCAATTTGGATGCTTCAAGCATACAGGTCTGCACTGAAGAAAACAAAATTTGAGGGGAAAAAAATATACAGACCCTGCATTCATCAGAGTTGACAAAACATAATTCTTGACTAGATGGCCCATTAGCTTTGTTCAATCTAAGGCATCTCTATTTTTCTTAAAAAGGTCTGTGTAGCTTCCTAGCAAAGGTTCATAATAACATTTGGCATTTTATTACACATGGAAAACAAGCCATCGGCTCACATGAAATGTGCCCTTGGGTAAAGATGAGGTAATCAGTGATGGGTTTAAAAAAACAAGTATATGATGAAATGGCTCTTAACTGGAATGTCCATAATTTTGGAAGAAAGGACAGTTTGTAACTACATGATGCAATGCATGCAAGAGTATTTTCTGCAAGAGCCATGCTCTCACTGTTACACAGTGCGATAAGACTCATAAATTTTATCACTCTGAGCTTCACTGATCTGCACAAAGCATGAATACAGACTTTTTAAAAATTAAGCTGATAGCAGCTTCCAACCAGTTGTGTTATACAGTGTGTCTGTGAGTATTTGCACATATGTCCCTGTTTGTCTAGTCCATCCAATCTTTTCATCATTTCTTGCTGGATCTGCCTTCACAGCTGCAGTTCAATCCCCCTGCTCTCAAATGCAACAATCCATCCACTGTTGTGTGTGTGTGTATATAGCTATTTCTGCCCTAAGGCCACCCAATCTCCCTGCCTACTGCTGAGAATCATTAGAAACATTTTTATTCTTTTAGACATCAAGTCCTCTTTCCAAAGTGGCAAGGGCATTGTTTTTGATGGGATTATTCAATGATAGCTCTAATAATGACACTATTAGCTGGTGTCTTATTCACATTGTTAGACTGCTACTTTTTTTAAAAGACAGCAGAATTATACAGTGTTTGAGCTTGTTGTTGTCTGCATTTTTGATACTGGATAATGCTTCATGGCAACATGCTTTACACCATGCAGGTGCAAAGGCTTATGTTTTTATCCTTCTAAAAAGACCACCCTGTCCTTTGCCAAAACATCTGCCATGTCACTCTGGCAAAAATGTTGCTTAACTATTAATAATGTACATTTAAGATGATGCCTCTCCACAGGAAACACTACAACATGCTACCATCAGAGCATTTAAATTAAACAGACATTTTCAAGTGACTGCCACTCAGCCTCAGTGACAGTTCCTAGATTACATTCCACATTAGTCAGATGCAGAAGTTGAAGTCAGACCAGAAAAGGAAACCAGATCCTTAGCATCACTTCAAGCACCTTGGGTACACACGTACACTTCTCTGGGATTGAGGCTCAAACTACATGAGATAAGAATTATCCATAATTTCCCTCATTCAGTTTTTAAAAAATGACTGTATGTTTTTTAAAAAAATTAATGGGGTTTACTTGTTTAATTATGTTTTAATTATGGTGGTAACTTCTTTAATTATGTTTTAATTCTTTTTATCATCAAGCTTTAATTTTATTGAAAGCTGCCATGGGTTCCATGTCGGAAGAAAGGCAGAATACAAATGAAATGAAATAACAAAGGATATCTTAACATCTTCTCTTCCAGTTTTCCCCTACCCCCATAGTTGCTTTTGGGCCCACAGATATAGAAAAAGCCTACCCTTTCCTTTTCACTGAGGGATTAAAGTAGTCTAAGTTGCTGACAAAGTGGAGGTGGAAAACAGACAGAGAAGAAAAGAACTACCCCTACCCCTTCTCTTACTTTCAAAACAAAATGCTGAAGGGCAGGGAAAACAGACGATTACCATATATAATTAGTATGTATGGCTGCAGCCTCATACATATTACCTAATGGACAGAACTTGAGAAAATTACTTTTTTGTGATTTTATGAGCTGTAGTCCAAAAAAGTAACTCTTCCAAGCTCTGTGAATGGACCTTAGGTCTGGCTCAGAGTGAGACTTCTTGCAGACTAAACACACATAGGACCAAGCTGCACCAGTATGCCTATGGCAGTCCCTTGTACTTGAACACAAACAGAAGGCTTGTGGAGATAAACAGAGGGTCACTTTTTGTTTGTTTTATACTGTTAACTAAGGCAGAAATAAATTTTACAGGTTTCGACTGAATGCCTTGTGACACAAACAAATGTGAGAGGAAAATTATGTTCAAAAAGAATACTCACTTGTTTGGCCACTGGAGAAGAAATCCTTCCACTTTCCAGAAGGTTTAGAAGTTCAGCCAAAAGAGAAGGACTGACTGGACTAGACACAAAAAAGGAATTAAGTAGGCAAATATACCTAAAGAAGATAACCACATTTTAGACATAGCTATATCACAGCTAGCAAGGAGGAAACCTAGCCCCTTCTCTGCATTGAGTCTTCTGCTTAATTTCCCATGCCTCTAAATATCCATGGAAACTTAGTGGACTATGTCAGATATTCTTGCTTTTCTGAACAACCTTCTACATTAGGGACACTTTTTTCTTTTCCTCTTTGAAAAGCAATTGCTCAAACTGATATACACTCTTGCAGCAAGCTGGAAGGCTGGACCACACATTTTACATGCACAAAGGCATGTCCATTAGGTAATATGTATGAGGCTGCAGCCGTTTTGTTCCCAGTCATGCCACAATTTGCATTGCCTTTTGACACTGTAAAACAAACATGATGCCAAGGCTCTCATGTGTGAACACATGCAAACACATGTGCAAGCTGTGAAGCAGAGAAGAGTTACACTGACCTTTTGAATACATGTGAACAAACATATTCCAAAAGCATGAAGATTAAACCATAGTTAAACTACAAGTTCAAATCTGCTTAGGCATAGTGACTAAAAAGTCTGTACTATTATTATGAAAGACTAATTGCTGGTATAAGATTTACTTGATTCAAAATATACGGAGGTGTGAAAGACTCACCTTTCTTTTACTGCAAGATTATGCTTTTTTAAATACCCAAGCATATCTGTCAGAACCCAGCCAACCACTTTTCTGGGATTCATTTCTGTTGCTTTCACGACCATTTCAAAGAATTCCATTAATCCATCTTCATTCTATTCAGAAATAAAATGCTGTATTAAGAAGCTGGCAGCCAAACCAACTCTCTCTTAACCTCCCCCTCCAAAATCCCTACCCCAAATCTTTTTTGGTCTCATCACACATGCAGTATTCTTAACTTTTTGGTTCCTCAGTAATCCCCAGCTGTCAGTCTGATCAATGTGCTTCAAGTAACTTCCTAATATTTCCAAAGATGTATTAGCATGAATATTCAATGGAGCTGATTGATAGACAAGACTTCAGCCTCTCTACCCATTCTGTAGAAGTTATATACTTTTATCATTCATTAGCTTGTTAATTGGATTAATTCATACAGGCAAGTTCACAGTTATCCAGAGTTTGGAAAGCTGCCTCAAAGAAGACTGGCTATAATGACATGCTGAAGTTACCTTGAGCTTGAGTGTTGGCAGGATGCTACTCTAGCTCTCAGAGCACTATCCTATCACTGCTCAGTTATCAATGACCAGCATGTCACTGAAGTCATTCTTAAAGTAACTCTCCAAGCTACCAATATTGATTCAAACCAATAAAACCTTCAGGAGTTGGGGGATTGTATCAGCACCCACAGACCTGGAGGACCATGCACATTTTGTTTCCCTAACTTCAATTTTTTTGGGTAAGAAACTGAGCAATCATGCCACTGGAAGCCTCTAAGTGGTATGATGGCCATTTTTGTCCACCTTAGGTCCATGAAGCCTTTCTTGAAAACTGGAAGTCACTTATGGACATTAAAAAAATTCTCATAACTCAAAACATACCATCAATGGGAGGTGAAAATGGCATGAACTTTGTGATCATGTGGGCTAGATGCTTCCAAGAGCCACAAAAATGGCCTTGATGTGCAGAGGCACTGCAAAAAGACATTCAGCCCATGGACTGTACAACCTTCCTAGATGAAAGTCATGGATGCTCACAAGTAAAATCACTATTGGCAGCCTTCGGTGTGACCCTGGAAGGGTAGATCACCCTGGGGCCCTTTCACACTGCATAATTATATCACTATGATTCCACTTTAAATATCATGGCAGCATCCTATGGAATCCTGGGATTTGGTGAGTGTTTGGTGAGACAGCAGAGCTCTCTGGCTAAGAATTCTAAACACTGCTTTCTAAATGACCAGTCCTGGAGTACCACAGAATGAAGCCATGGCAGTTTAAGTGGTATCATAGTGCTTTAATAATATAGTGTGAAAGGACTCCAGGAGTAGTAGGATAATGTGCCCTTCTTGTTCTGGGTTTGAGGTGGACATGGTTATCACATAAAGTTGTCTGTGATGGAGCATGCAGGTTTTGGGCAGACAGCTCTAAATTGTGAAGCTCTACATTAGATGTTCACCAACCTCTATGTCCCTTTCTCCCGGCAATTTGACATACATACCTCCACTTCCCTGTAAAATTTTATACCACAGAGGGGGCACAGAAACAAGTTACAAAATATGGATCTTTGAAGGCATATGCAAATATCTATATATGTCTAATTAGATAGGTGAAGAAAAATATGGGTGTGAATGTAGGGAAGGATGGAAGGAGAGAAACTTGCAAGATTTTAGCTTGCTCAGTATTGGGGAATGTCCACCAACTGAAGGGTACCAACACTGACATCATTCCTGTATGAGGCTGAAACACAGCTTTTTATCAAAGCCTTTGAGGGCTAACAATTTTGCCCCCTTTTGTATTGTTTTAATGGTTAAATCATTTAATATGTTTTTAGACTGTTTAAATTAGCCATCATGGTTTTAAATTTAAATTATTCTAAATTATTTGAAATTGATTTTACCTGATATCTTGTGATAGAAGGAGAGATATATAGTTTCAATAAATACAATATAATACATTAAATATGACATAGTAGCTACAGCTTAACCCTGATTATTGTTAAATGACACATCATATTTTCTAAAATTACTGAAAATCTATTGTTTTCAGGGTTAGAGGCACCATGTGTAGATCTGTCAAATTTGACTGTTGCTGTTTCTTTAAACCCAATTCATTCTGAGTGACAAACTTTCTAGTTCTTGCAATTTTTATATTGCAGGAAAGGCTAAGACAGTTGTCTGATTCCAGACAGTTTTTACTATTGGGAAGTTGATCAAAATGCACAGCAGACTCAAACCAATGCTCGCTCAGCACAGAAGACTGGAGAAATCCTATGACTCATAAGAGGAATATTTCTTTCTCAGACAGTTTGTCAGCTTAGGGAATAAGCTTACACAAGGCAACCCTTGAACGGAACTTGCTTATATCCAATGCCAAGTACAATTTTCTCCAAAATTCTAGCTCTCCTCCAGCCCTAGTCACTTCAAAGTGAACTTTCATCAGGAGTCTCTGTTTCTTTACCACATATGTTATACACATCTTTCTAATACCTTCATGAAATTTTGAATCTGATAAAAACTGACTTCTAAAAAAAATACTAGTGTGAATCTGTTTGGTAACCTCTGCCATTTTGAATTACATCGATCCATCCCTGGACTATCCAATGGAAGTTGGGACTTTCAGACCTTGAAGCCAAATCAAGCCCTCTGGACTTCTCCAGATGATCATGTTCCTTCCCCGTTATACCATCATTTTGGTAATATCCCAGCCTTTGTGAGGTTTTTCCTCATTCTAAGATTTTAGTTTTAAAATGTTTCAGCATTTTTGGGGCCCACCTTTTTGCCTTTGGCATTGCCTACCAAAGGGATGTGGCCTTTCAAACTTCTATGAAATCGAGTTAAACTTGCTTCACACCATAATATGCATAATCACCACAAAATGTGATAAAACATCTGACCAGGAGAGGTCTACAGTGATTTAAGAACTCTAGGCAGATATGGAATGACATAGCAACCTAATACTCTCTGAGTTCTTTTGACTATGAACTTCCATGCCTTAGCTGGCACCACAAATAGTCATGAATGGTTGGAGTTTGGGGAAAAAAGCATGTGGAGGGCAAACAACTGATTATCCCACAGACTGTCAATTCTGCCAGGTTTTCCACCCTACAGAATAGGGGTGGAGAACCTTTGGGCCTACAGATGTTGGATTACAACTTCCATCCTCCCTGACTACCGGCCATGTGGACTGGGGATGAAGGGAATTGGTGAGTAGGCAGCTAAATGCAGAGCTTTTTGGTGGAATTTATGGTCAAAGATTTTAGAATATTAGTGATTTTAGAAGTGATTTTAGAATATTGGTATCATAAGATAAACAGGGAGAGCCAGTGTGGTGTAACAGTTTGAGGGTTGACTATGAACCTGGAGATCAGGGTTTGATTGCCCACTTGGCCATGCAAAACCACTGGGCACATCACACAGTCTCAGGCCCAGAAAACCCTGCAATAGGTTCACCTTAAGGTTGCCTTAATTTGGAAATGACTTGAGGGCACACAACAGCAACAAACACACCCATCCTGATGGGGGGGACACTCATGATAAATTGACAAATGTGGTTCTATTTATTCATTAGATTATCCAAAAGCCTTAATCTGGCACACAAAAGAAATGTCAAATGATGCAAAAATATTATATTAACAAAACAGAACAGAAAGAATTTATTTATCTGGTTCATAAACTGTGCTGGTGCAAGTGGAAAGCTCTGGATGTCTATCCATATGCAGGGGGTGGGTTCATGTGGAATTTGCTCACAATATACTAACTTCCTTTTTAATTTTTAGCCTTTTCCCCAACAATATTCATAGCCATCAGATTTCATGTATGAAAAATTTAGTTGTGAACATAAATAAGGACAATAACTATTCATTAGAACAATGAGGGTTATTGTTCAATGTGTTATTCTTCAATGGTTTAGGAAGATGTGGGATGCTCTCATCACTGAGGACATTATGCATTAAATAAAGTTAGCATGGGGAGCAATAAATGAAAGGCCGTTTTACTGACCCGTTCTGTTCACTGATTATGCTGGAGACCTTGCTAGATCAGCAGAACTGTCCAAATACGCACATACATACAACACTGAATGCCCTCTTGAAAGAAGGTGCCGTTGCTGACATAATTTTCTTTTCAAGATCAAATTAAGATACTTTTTGCTCAAGCATTTTAGATGTGAACTAAGGAAATTTTTTAAAAAAATATTTCTGGTTGTTTGCAGAAGAATTTTTACATCTCTCTTTTCTAGTTTTTTTATTTTGTATTTATTATTTCAAAGTTTTGTATATACCACTCTGTGATCCCTTGAGAAAGTCAGAGAATTAACTATTTTGGATGAGGCTGACATTCCCACTGAGCCATAAAAATCATTGGGTGACCTTGGGCCAATCACTCTCTCCCAGCTTGACCTACTTTACAAGGTGTTCTAATAACAGGAAGTTCTGAGAAGAGAGGCAAGTTATATAGGCTGCCATTAGCTCACTGAAGGGGATACATATGCACCATATATATGTATGAGTGTATGGGCATTTACACACAAGTAGTTTTCTAATTTCAACTTTTTATTTAGCTCTGAAGATTACTTTTCCAAGTATTAACCCTGACACACCTTACTTCACAACCAATCCACAGCCTGCTTTATTTTATTGCCTTTTTTGTCGATTTTGTTTCCTGCTTATTTTAATTCTTAAATTACATATTTATGCTCTTTTTCATAATAATCTTTAAAAATTAGTAAGAAAGGGAGGAAGAATGTCCTGTAATTAGTGGGACTTTGCTGCAAATCCTTAAAAATTCTCCAGAGAAATAAAACAGCACCAACTGGAATAAGCAAAGGGAAAACGATCTTTCAGTATTGAAGTATGACATTATTTTAATGCAATTTCCCCTGCATAATGTTCTCACTAACAAGTTGGCAGGGAGCATGGATCTTGCATTTTGAAGGTATCCTAGTACTTCTGCCATTTATTTAATGAGCACACTTGGGCACTCTAACTTGAAAGAGTGTTCATTAGATTTATGCATCTTCCCCATTAGCAATTTGCTTGTATTCCTGATGTAAGCTTAGAACATCAGCAGAAACACCATGTCTCATGTGATTTTAGATTAGCTGGTATCTCAGTGAATCAAAACAAAAAGAAAAGGTATTTGTATCTAAATGTAGAAGAGATGTAAAGAATCATTCAAGGGCCACAAACATTTATCAGAAATTCTACCAGATTAAATTGGTTGATATCACTCTCATAATTAGAACCTGGTTTACTGTCAGTACAGCTGTGCAAGGCTTCAGAGTAACGCCTAAATCGAATGTCATGTTAACAGCCATCTGCTAGTGCAATGGGACTTTTTCTCTCTTCTTCATTACCTTGCAGCTTTCACTGCCACCTAAAAATTTGCTCTGGGAGGTTTCCCAGATAGCTGGAGCACAAATTCAAGGATACTTAGGGGGCTTTGGGCAAGGCAAGTGTGAGGGGAACTTACTTTCTCCCAGCTTCACTGACAAAAAGTTCCATCAGTGCAAGGAATCCATTCTTGCCTGAAAACATGCTAATTTTCAGAGAAATGAAAACAGCCAGTAATGAAGCAAAACCCTTTTTAAAATAACAAGGACAAGACAGGAAAGGCCAAGCTTACTTGAGGGTTCTGGAAGCAGTAGTCCAAAACAGCAAATTTTCAAACCTTTGCTTAAATGTTACAAAACTTGAAGATTTAGTAGGATGAAAGGATTTTGAGCTAAATTAGACAAGTTCTTTTGTTTTCACAACTTGAAAGACTCCCATATCAATGAACACTGAAAGGCTTGTTCCTATAGTATGTATACGATGGCGGCAAGCACAATTAATGATAAATAAACCTCCCACTTTCTCTCTGATGTTGTTAACAATAGTTATATATATAAATCAAATATCACAAGCAGGAACGGATTACTCTGGCAAGCATGAGAGTTTCTTCCACTCTCATATATGCATCCATGTTCATCCAATGCAACTGAACGGTGGGATATTCAAGAGGAGTAAAAGAAAGTACTTCCTTACCGAGAGCTAAATTAACCTTTTATGGCCAAAAGATGTGGTGAAGGCACCCAAATTGGCTTTAAAAGGAAACTGGAGGATAGGGCTATCAGTAGCTTACAAGTCATAGTGCCTATGAGCTATCTCTAGTGCTGGGGACTACAAGCAGTCTGTGTGCGTGCGCGCGCGCGTGCGCATGCACATGCGTGGTGCTATTTCCTACTGGTGTAATTTCCTATTGGTGAGCTTTGAGCTTTTCATAGGCAGCTGGTTTGCCAACAAGCAAGCAAAATGCTGAACTATATAATTCTTCAGTCTGATCCAGCACAACTGTTATTGTGTTTATTCAATTAAACTTCTCATTTCTCTTTCCTAGGATACAGAGTGGTACAAAAGACACATGCATTATAGCGAAAATTACAAAAATGTTCAAATTGTATCCATGCATTTTCCCACCCCTGAGTTAGAGTGACAAGTTGAAAAATCAGAGGGAATAGTCAAATACATGAATAAGAGGTGAGTTAAGAGAAAGGGGGAGGAAGGAAGGGAGGTGCTTAAAATAGAGGTCAAACAATGGAGTCAAGTAAGTTAGGATCATAGAACTATTATTTGTTAGTCTGTAAATGGCTGTTCTGGCTGTTATTTTCCATCATCAAATATGCTCATGGATTTTGATTCAGGAGCATATTCAGATCTGGGGAATGCAGGGGCTACTTTATCTCCCTGCCACATATTCACACTGAATTACACAGCCAGATGCATAAAATAAAGTATAAATAAGCCAGTAGTGGCAGTAGTTTGTGGGGAGATAATAATAAGGCCAGCTGAATGGCTTCTTGGTGATTTCCAGGGACCCCAGTCTTATAGGGGACTATGATGTCATGGACTAAATATTGTTTCATGTATTAAGGTAGTTTGGTTTTGTATGTATTGTGTAACTGCCGTAATCAGGAAGGAGCTGGCGGCTGGGTGTGTGTGGGTGACTGGAATGCTGGGAGTGAGAGGTGGCTGATGGAATGTTTGAAGGGATTTGATAAGGGTACAGAATGATAGCTGGTGAAGGACAGTTGATACAGAAAAAGAATTAGGAGAGAATGGTAGTGTGAAATGAATGAGGATTAGCATTAAGAGTAAAGTTTAGGAATTAAGGAGTGGGGTTTAAGTGTTTTAAGAGAAGTAGTGTGAGTGAGAGTGAAGTATTTGCTTCAAATGTATTAATTACTCCATTTTGTTTTGTTCAAATTCTGTTAGCATTGTTTTTGTGTTATTATACACTTTTGGCCTCTGGGAACACTACAGACACAAAGACTGGGTTCAGGTGCTGAATCTATGGTGGCAACAGTGCATATAGAGTGCATATAGGCAACAGAGAGATACCCATGTCCAGTGGGTATAGAAGTTGCATAATATCATGCACAGAAACCTTGAGGGCCCCTAGTAGGTTCCCACAGTGGTGGCCACAGCAGTGAGACAGCAGGAGATCCCAGATTAGTGGCAGAGGTGGAAAACTCTTACTGTTGGTGGTAGCAGTGAAACTATGGAAATCTTCACATATGGTGGCAGTGACGACTTAGGCAGAACCTTATATCTGGTGGGAAAAGTGGTGGAATAAGGGACAGGAGCCTCAAAAGGACACTTGTAATGACACAGAAAATTTTAAAGATGATGGTTATGTGACCATAACTAGCTAAGTTTATCAAATGGCTTTTATATAGATTACATGGGCACTCAATCAAAACACCAAGTAAACCCTGAGTCCTTCTATGTGTATCCAAGTAAAAACAGAAAGGCTCATTGGACACATCTCTTATCTAAAAAAAAATTTGTGAGATCTGACAACTGGCTAAAATGATACTTTGAAGAGTGTCTTCTGAAGCACTGACTCTTTGAAGTATCTTGAAAGTTGAATTAATACACCTACCAATAAGGCAAAACTGTGCTGAGGCTGAATCCCGTAATGTTCAACAAGCTTTGTTCTCTTTGCACTAGGGAGCTCTGGAAGCCTTTCCTGCAGCCAATTGATGTTCACCACTTGTTCAAAACTTGTGTGAGCAGGCAAAGATTTTGCATCATGGAGAATCAATGGTGGGAGGTTTGGCTCTGGCATGAATCTAGGGAGAGAAGAAAGAGAAGCTCCTCTAGAGTTATTTCTATTTAAGTCTTTTTGCCACATCCTAACAACATGCTACAAAGTTGTTGCTACTCTTCTTGGTAATGATGTGACTTGATGTAGCCAGACGTAAAACATGGAGCACACAGCTTGCTGCAGTCCTCTGAGCAGCAACAGATAAGCCCATGTGCCAAGGTGTAGCCTCAAGCTCTTTTTGATGATCCATCACTGGCTGTCAAAACAGCCAGCCATGGGGAGAGAGAATAAATCTAAACCCTTTTACACCCCAAAAAGCAAACAAAATGCAAATGCCACTCATCCTTTTGAGTGCCAAATGGGACCTGTAATTCAGACCAACTGGGAGTATAATCTGGCAAAGGGAAAAAGAAAGACTGACAGCCAGCTGCTAAGAGTATTTCATGCAGGTTGCAATCTTTCTCGTATTAATCTGGGGAGATTCAATGAAAAAAGCAAGCTGCGTTAAAAGCCAAGTTGCCATCTTCAGTGGGGTGCCACAGTAAATAAAGCTGAGTGACAACATCAAAGGACAAGGGCTCAACTGAAGAGAGGGCCAATTCAAACCATCATAAAAAACATGGAGATTAAAAAGCCAATTTTGGTCTTACATGAACAAATGGTGGATTTGCAAACTTAAAACAATTTCAATGTTGCCCTTTCTCTTTGCAAACAGCTAGAATGTTTTCCTTAAAGATGGTACATTTGTGTTGCACTCCTTGCTTTCAAATCCAGCTTTTAAATAAACAAAAATGCAGTTCAGAAAGCAAAATCCACCAGGCATTCTGCTTTGATTTATTCCTGCACACTTTCCCCCATGTTTTTCTCTGCTGTTTTTCTACACCATTCAGATTAATCAGTTTAAGAGGCAATATGGGCTGATGTTAGTTAATACATAAAGAACTAATGAAATAGCCACAACACTTGCTTCACACAATGTGCTGTGATTCAGAAAAATGAAGGCATAAGAGGTTATTATTGCATTAGCTACAGTGTACAACTGCATTAGCTGTGGGGGAAATCAGAAAAGCTATTGTGAATCATCAAAAGGGTTGATAAGTATAACCCCTTTTATCCATACAAAAAGGAAACATACAAAATGTTCCAGTAATCCAAATGGTGGGCAATTGGGAGTGTTATTTATGCAGTTTTGAATATAAATGAAAGATGGATAGTGGTTTTGTTTTTTCTTCTTAAATTACAACTGGCAATCAAAATCCTAGCATAAATAAATAGTGGCCTTCTCTTCATTTCTGTTCTATTTTACTTAGACTTCTTTCAAAGAATGGCAAAAAATTAATTGGTTTAATTAAAAACCAGCATCATCAGGCAGTGCCCCTTATCTTGTCTTCCTGCAGTCAGAGATGGACAGCACAGAGTCCCTAACCACAAAGGCATAACAAGGAAGAATGAATATAATTTTTAATGATTCTCCATTGTTTTACCATTTTAACTTAACATGGGGTTATTAGATTAGAAAACTTTTTGGCACAGCTGTGTTGGGCATAAAACAAAACAAAACAAAGCCCAAAATCCATCTTGTGGTGATACCGTTGCTGGGTTAATTAAAAGGGGCAAAGTACATCATGCTAGGTCTGATCAAGAACAGATGTTAAAACATTTAATAGAAAGTGACAGTGTTGTGGTTACGGATGTTACATTTTGAAAGTCAAAGAAGTGCGTGTGTATATATAGTTACCAAACTTTATTAAAGTACAAAATACATACAAACAGAACAAAAGAAAAAACAAATACAAGAAGAAACACTGTGTGTTGCATCCCCTTCTCATCACAGCTGTAAGGAGGCCAACCTAACATGTTGCCATGCCACCAGAAATTCCCATCAGAGGGAGTGCATATAGACAGAATGTGATCTCCCTGGCCATGACTGCAGGACGAGTGGGAACAGAGGCAATATAACAAGCAATAAAATTTGACTTCCCCATTTGAAATGATGACCCATTGCTTTTGAGAACTGTACCTGCATCTATCCAGTATGAAGCCACAGAGCCTTATGATGAAAGATTCTCTGTGTTCTAATGTAGGAGGACAACTGAAGATGACAGAACAGGCAAAATCTATCAATCGAGGCCTACTTAGGCTGGTTTACCTGATGCTGGATGGGTTGAACCCCCCAGAAAAACAGTTCCCAGTATATGATGACGCAGAATCCACTTCCTCAGATACAAGATCTGCGCTGAATTAACTACCTTCAGATTAGAAAACTGTTCAGAGATAACTGTTTTTGTGCCTTTTGGTTGGTTCAATAAAAGACAGATTAGGATTTTTCTTCCCATGGGATTGTTGGTTACCAATTATAAATGTTGTTAAAATGTAATTGCATTAATTCAGCAAAGCAGAGATTTCATTTTCTGTTGCAAAACTAGTTGAAAAGTAGCAATAAATACTTCTCTTTGGGGTCTTCTTGACTCTGAAGTACCACTGGCAAGGGCAAATAAGCACATAATAACACTTGGCTTCATATCATTGTAGCCAGCATTGATATCTAGTGAAATCTTTCAAATAAAAAAAACCAAAACAAGCATGATTTCCATATGCTGAATTAAAAGCTTATTTTAAATACTGGGTGTTAGATCTGGAGAAATTAATACAGAAAGAGACTGAGTGGACTAAGTACTATTCCATCTTCTCCTCAACATCAACGCCCCCGCCCCGGTGACTTCTGAAAGTTGGAAGACTTTCGTGACTGGGATAGGCTGTGATTTACTGTGGGATGAGATGATTATGACAAGAGGGAGGAGAGTGGCTCCACCAGATTTCCAGGAATCATTACCTTGATTCCTCAGTTCTCCTTGTGCCACAACTGTCTCCATTCAAGAGAGTGCCCTGACCTTTGACAGATGCTTCTCGGAAGGGCTATCAAGTTAAGAATTTATCAAGGGTGGGGAGAAAAATGAAAAGATAGAAAAGTCACATCCTGGAAGCCACTTTTCATGAATGTTACAGTAGCTCAAACCCAAAATAAATATAAATTACCTATAGTCCTGTTTTCCTTCTTTATCCCTCATTGCAATGGTGCACCTAAAAAAAAGAAGAAGTTTTTTTAAAAGAAGCATGATAGCAAAAAGGGTTTACCTAGTATAGTTGTTTGTGCACAATGTTAATAGCTATAAGACATTCTAGTTAAGGAAGCTTTATTATGTTATTTGAATGGAAGTGGGTAGCTATATTAATCGTGGGCACAGTTTTATTTTTATACTGCCCATACTATATATGTTGCCAATTTGCCACAATTAAAAAAAAATAAATAGCTTTCACATTATTGAGAAAAATATCCCATGAGCACAGCTGCTGTCAGCCTGAAAACTACAGGACGGAACAAGCCCTAGAAGTTTTCAGAAATCTCCAAATGTTTATGAACCTTGATATTTTGGCGGGTAGAGGGTACAAATGTATATTAATCAGTACCTTCAGCTGAGGGGACACACAGGCTAGCATTTATGCAGAGTTTGGAAAAGTTATGGGGGGGGTCTGTCATGGCTACACTGGATGAAGGATTATGGAAGATATAGGGCTTTTTTTTAAACCCATTTCCCCCCGAGCTCTAAACTACCTTACATGCATTCAGATAGTTCCGTTCTGCTTACTGAGAAACATTGGTAGTCCGTAAGATGGACTCAAAAGGTGAACAACCTTACCCTGAAGAATAGTTTTACCCATATCTTATGGGAAGTGAAGTGTATGACAAACGCTAAAATGAAAAACTCACCCAAACTTAAAATCAAAGGTTCTAGTCTCATTCAAAATAGTTCCGCCATTCTCTAGCTCTTCAATTTGCCTTTGTATTTCATAGTCTTAAAGAAACAAGAAAATCCTGTTCAGTTGTGTCGAACCCTTATCTATTTTTCTCTGCCAGACAATAAGGTAAGGAACAGTTTTAAGCCTTATCGAAACCAGAGTAAGCCTATTACCAAGAAGGAGTTATTGAGAAGCTGAACTGCTATGGGACACTTAAATGATACAGGCTGTTTACACCATTTTTAGAGGATTTAATCTTTGAACTTAAAAAAAAAAAACATCCTGAAGAACAACAACTGAAACAGTTATTCTGCCACATACTGACTGGGACTGATTGTTCACTATTATCACTACCTTTATTTCACAGGACCTGTAGTGGACTAATTTCTCTTTGAGATCAGAATTTTCACCTACTCCAAAGCAGAAACACAGCTTCATTAGATCAGTGAAGCTCATACTGTCTATACTACCAAAACTACCTGATGTTTTGGACTACAATTCCCATAATCCCTGATCACTGGCTATATAAGTTAAGGTTAATGGGAATTCCAGTTATAATGACCAGGAAGGAGGCACCAGGGTTGCGAAGGCTACTCTATACTGACTGTCAGTGGCTGTTCAGAATTTCATATAGCAATCTGTCCCAGACCTACCTGCTAATACCAGGGGACTCAACATGTAATCTTGTGCGTGCCAGCCACATACTCTGCCACTGAACTACAGCCCTTCCCATCGCATATACTGCCACTCATCAATAGTGAGTCCAAAATTTGGAGTCCAACATATCAATTGCCTAGGTATGTAACCTTTCATGTGATACCTACAACACAGGCCTATGTTCTCTGTAGCTCACACATCCTTTTCCTGTCCCACAGCATCTCCTGTACCACTTTCATCAAAAGAAACATTACCAACATAGTATGCAAACTTTTCTGTTTCCCATAGGAATCTGCTAGAAAAGTAACATCTCCAAGAAGAAATCAATGGCCATCCAAGAGCTTACACTGTGTTTATAACATCAGATTGCATCCACGGGCACACACATACTGAGTTAGCATGCACACAGTAACAATATACAGTAATTACATAACGCGGTAAGATTAAAACAAGGCATAGCAGTTTTCAAGAGAACAAATGAAATCAAAATGCTTCATTTCAGCCAATTAAGTACAGTTTAAGTTAAGGGTGGGAAACTGTGATCCTCAAGATGTTGCTGGACTGAAATTCATGTCATCCATCACCACTGACTACGCTGCTTAGGCTGAAGGGAGCTACATACCAAGAACAATATCTTGAGGGCCACAGATGCCTATTCCTGCTTCATACGGTTTGTAGACAATTGTAGAATACAGGTAGCCTGATCCTATTGATTATAGCAGTAGTTGTGGCACAAGCAGTCACTCCCGATATGGAAGACAGCAACATAATTATGGTCTCTGTTGAGGCTACCTCCTTCCAAAACCATGCACCAATCTCTGCAGTTCCAAGGTCCACCTTCAAGATAATGAAAATATAGTATTGCTCTTATCATAGGGGATGTTCCCATTTGAAGGTTGGAAAGCTTTTTTCTTTTATATAGATTGAATTAGATGCCAAAAAATCCTGGTTCTTTTGTGGGGGGAATGTGGGCCTTTCTCAAAGACAGAAAAGTCTGTGAATATGGGCAGTATGTTAATTTTACAGAGAAATCAATAGCTAGGTTAATTGAAATCAATACTTTTTATTTAGTATTTATGCACAATGCAAACTTATTAATAGCTATTTTCTGACTGCCAACCCTGCATGTCACAAATTTCAGCTGTCCCTTTTTGCTGTTTTGAAAACCTGGAAACACTATAGTAACAAGGTACCAGGCTATTTCCTGATTCTATGGAATCAAACCAGAATTGTGAATTCAGTTCTACATTCTCTAGCAGCATAAAGCTCTTTGTCAAGATCAGATTATTCTGTACTTTGTAATACACAGTGAAAAAAACCACTTTCTAATGTAGAATTTAGTAGATGCTTTGAAATTCAATTTTTTTTAAAAAAAAATTGAGTCATGATTGCAGATAGAAACCTTTAAAATATTCTGGTAAAATGTTATATATGATAGCTTTTGAGCTACTAGTATTTTCCCACTCAGAATAGATTCCTGTTTCCACACAGTGCAAGTCCAAAAATTGTGTAACATTTTACCTGTTGAGATATTTTCTACAGCTTGTTGCCCTCTATACATGTTGGACTAAACCCCTTATCACTCCCAACAAACACGAGGTTGTGGATAATAGGAGTTGTACTACAATACTTTGAGAGGGCACCAAGTTTGAAGATGCTTCAGAAATATCTCTGGACTCTAGAAGGGGCTTTTCCAGGGACTATGTTACTAGAAAAAAAATTGTAGGCTGCTTTTTAAAGTTTATTTTTGATGGCTGTGTTGTAATTCATTTGTATTATGGTTTAAAATCATATTGGTAAGGCATTTCAAGACAATCTAATGGGGTATTCGGCAATGCAAAATTTTAACCTTCCAAATTCTGCCATCAACAAATATTTGGGAAACCAAAATAATATATGCATCTTGGCAAATCAGCAGGATTGTATTAAAAGATCTTGCTCTGCCACAAAAACCTCCTACGCTTTTATAAGGCATGGACTTCCAAATTCTCTGTCTAATTTTCCCATTGGAAAGAAGTTTTTCATTTACCTATTGCCTTTGCAAGGAATCGAGCACTGTTGATATTCTTCACTTCAGTCCTCACTCCATACTGCTGTCCAGGGTGATGCACAGATACATTGGCATCTACTCTCAGCTGGCCCTCTGAAGAGATATCAGGTTTCATTTTATGTCATTAATAACATATTCTCTGTGAAACATTTGTAGAGGACTTAAGAAAAAACATTTGGGATGAGGACAAGCATATACTACCTCAGTTTGGAGATAATCGAAGAGCTGATATTCCCCAGAAACAGGAGCTCTCCAAATGTTGCTAGAATGTAAGTCTCACCACCCCTGGTCATGCTAGCAAGTTTGAAGGAAGTTGGAGTCCAACCACACCTGGAGGGCCAAAGGCTCCTCATCCTATTGTACACCCACACCTATGACTATTATGCAGCTAAGTTTTCCCTTGATTATAGCTTTACCATAATAACACTGTGACCAGTTGTTATTGGGGGTTAGCTATTTCAAATGCCAGTGCAACCTGATGGCTGCTTGCTAGGCAACAGGAATAGCACCTCAAGAATCAAACCCGGCATAGTGGTTTGGGGGGTTGGGGGAGACTTAAGGACAAGAAAAATTCTAGATGAGGCAAAGTTTCTGTGTGTGTTTTGAGCCTTCAACTAAGAACTAGCCAGAGAGAGGGTGGTGTTGATTTGTGATCATCAGCTGAGGAAAAGACACAGGGAATTGATGTCTGAAACAGGAATTAATTGTCCAAACTCTATCAGAAGTTTAAACTGCTAATGTATCAACATTGTACTACAACTGAATTCTAACAAGATACTTTACTTCCATTGTTACAATTTGTTTTATAACTACAGAGTTGGCTTGAGTTATGTGAAGTCACTGCAATAAAAAGAATACACTACCTTAAATAAACAGTTTGGTTCTGAAAAACAATTAACATTCTAGCCCTTTTACACAAATGTTGTGATAAAAGGTTGGAGTACAGGACACCTTCGTCACATCAATCTGAGGGAGAATACGTGACCTATTAGAAACACATTTACCCAAAGATGCAACTAGAAGAGGCTGACACATTTTTATCTGAACTGAAACACACATTAGAATCTCTTCTGAAAGTCTGCCCCAGCTTTTTTTATCTATGAACCAGACATATGTACTTATAGCATCTGTATACATTTTAAGACACAGAATGTGAGTATCCCTGGTATTTTAAAGAACACATAGGAAGCATCTCTTACTTCCTTTCGAGGCCTCCACATTTATTTGAAATATACTGTATTTCAAATCTTACAAAAAAGAATCCATCACACTTTGCTTTGGAACTGTACAAGATTTGTTCTAAGCTATGCACATTCTAAGCTGTACATATTCTAACTTTTTCTTCAGGTCTGCTCCCTGAGACTTTAACTAGACCAGATGAAACTATTTGGATATGCCCTAGCAAGAAGAATGAACTCTGAACAAACTTCTTAATGGCAAGCAGTGACACCTCAAAGCATCAAGACATAAGATGGCTTTTCTATGGCTTTCTTTCCTTTTCTTTTTTCAAAAAAACACAGGCATGAAACTATTCTTTGAGGGTTTTATGTAGCTCTGTCATAAAGCCAATAACAGCTAGGACAGATTTACTGAAGTGTCCTTGAAAACTTACAGCTCAAGGGCAGGTGTCAAAAACCTGTTTTTGCCTTGCCTTCAAGGAATTGTAATTGTTGCCACAAATACAATTTTGAATCCTTCCCAACTGCCAAAAGCACAATACATATAACCCCATATGAAGTGATGCAGAGAGTAATCTGGCACTGAAGCAAAGGGTGGAACAGACACTCTATGGAGCCCTTGCTGAGTAATTCCCCCCAGCTTTCCACCTACTTTCTAAACACACCCTGCTGAAGCTGGTAAAGCAATACAAATTATTCCAATAAATACTTTACTGCAAAACTACATAGAAAATAAACTACTTTCTCATCCCTTCCTTCTTATCTGCACTTAAGTTAATGCCCTTTGAAGTGAAGCAAATATTGGCTATTCATACAATGTGGTAAACACTACATGTATTAAATTTGCAAAGAAGAAAAACACGAGCATCCAATCAAAGTTATAGTCTTTCAAGGGCACTTCCCAAAGATAAGAGTATTCCCTTTCCATGTTTCTGTGTAGTGTTGTTGAACAGCAGTGGTCAAGAGGATGTATTGGAAACTGCAGTGTTCCTTTTAAACGCATTTTGTTACAAAGTGCAAGTGCATGGATAAAAGGAAAGCCATTTCCTGCACCCCTTCTGCCACAAAGGATGATCCCATGATCTAGTTTCATTCTACCAGCCTTCCTCAAGCTGGTATCTTTCAGCTGTGTTGAACTTTCACTGTCATCAGTCAATATGAACATGGTTATTGAGCTCTCTCACTTAGGCCATTTCTGCAGTACACTGTTATAGAGCTATTATACCACTTTCAACATCCTCTGGAATCCTGGGGTTTGAAGTTTAGAGAGTGGTCTAAAAGTCCACACGTATTTTAGTGCAGAGTAATTTCCTGAAACTGGGCAAATACTGGGCAAAAACTGCATTCTCACTTCTGTTATTCTTCCCGACCAGGTTTCTTTCATCAGTAAAAACATTTTTTGCCTGGGAAATGACTAATGGCAAATATTCTTTCCATCCCTAGAGATGTTAAACACCTATGATCAAATTGCACAGAACAGTAATGGAACTGCAATATATAGGCCCCAGCATTTATTTAAAGACTATCTTTCATCTGGACTCACTGCATATTCAAGTCCGTGGTACCTGAATCCTTGTTCCACAACTAACTCATTCTTTTATTATTCATCAAAGGTATTTACAATTTTTTTTTGGCCCAAGAAAGAGACGAACAATAAAATCACAACATAAAACTGGGCTATGTATCCTTCAAACATTATACTGTACCTCCCAGCATTATTAACCTTTGGCTAGCTAGGGCTCATGGGAGTTGCAGTGCAGCAATATTTGGAGAGCCTGCCACTGATACAAAATTAAACAAAAACAAAACAAAATTTAAAAACAAAGTTAGAAAAGCCACAGCATGACAAAATAACACAGTCTTGATTGCATATGAGAAGCTTATTAATGATGTGCTTTATTTCCATCCATTCCACAACTGGGGGGCAGTTACAGAAACCTTGTCTCATATATTCACCAACCTAACCTCTCAGGGTGATGTGATACGCAGCAGATCATCTACTAAATATCTCAAATTCCAGACAGGTGGCAGAGCTCTGCTGTAGCACTGATTTATCCCCTATCTCAGTGTTGTTTATGGACTAGGCAAGCAGTGAGAAACTGCCAGCTCTTCAGCTCTCTGTCCACAGATGAACTCTTGATAGCCTGTTGGCAACTGATGTCTTTACCTTTCTTTTGTGTAGACTTTAGACCCCCGTCTTGTGGGTAGCAACCACGTGCTGACTCTTCTACCAGAGCCTTTCAGAAGGCCAAGGCAACACTTACATTTTCTTCACCTCTTCTGATTATTTTGCAATGAAGTTATGACCCTAGTTTTGGCTCACTGCGGGCAGTTGCTACTACAAGGGGTGGACGTCAAATCCAGCCTTTGTCTCCCTCCACATGGTTGATAGGTAAGACCAAAAGGCACAAGCACATCATCAGTGGAAATTTGCTCAGATAACAGAAGAGCTGGAGGTAAAGTAGCCCCAGTACAACCATTTGAAAAATGAGCAAGACTGAATCTGATGCATGGCAGAGAAAATACCTTAAATACCTTGCAAACGGTGCAGGACCCATAACAGTTTCACAGCCAAAGCTCAGCCGTGAGAAAAAGCAATGCATTCAGAGTGCATCACAAGTTGCAGACTTGTGGCAGGGCTTTATGAGCATTGATTTCAGAAGATGAGCAAAACAAAAAAGGACATCATAAAGAAGGCTGAAAAGGATAATGCTGCTGAAGCATCTCCATGTAAGCCCAATCTCATGAAAAAAATTTCAAAAGCAGCTGGAAGTAGCAGCCACAACAGCAAGAGTAAGATATGGGGAGAAACAGTTCCAACTGCAAGCTTAACAGACTTGGGAAACCTGGGTAATAGCAAATGAAGCCAACTGATAATAAGAAGAGAACCCTCTCTCTATACCCCATTAAGAGTTAAATCCAATTTTAGTCCTGCCTAGAGTTGATTTATTGAAATGAATGGGACTTTTTAATCATAATTCACCAAACTCCCACTGATTCCAAAAGGTTTGCTATAGGAAACTCGGGGCTGGATTTCGCCCTCAGAGTTCATTGGAATGCTCCTGTTTTATTCAAGTGACAATATTTTTCACCACACATAGTGACTGATACTACAGTCCACTGTTCAAGACTGTAGAACCTGGGCAAAGAATGCTTACATTTGGTCAGGAAACAAAAGGGTTATTTTGCAGATACAATTTCTTCTTTCTCTCCACTCCTTCCTCCAGACCTTTTGTGCTCTCAAAATCCGCTCTAAAAACGTAGGGAAATCCTATAGAGCAGTTTTTCCCCAGATGTCACAAAGGGCTGCAGGGAATAAGGAAGGGCAAGAAAAGCCCATCACGCTAGTACTTGAGTTGGATTCAAGGCAATTATTGCTACTTCTTGTACTTCTATAAATTGTGTGGCTGTAAAGCAAGGGTATAAAGAAAAGGGAAAACAGCCAAGGTATGCATGATGGGGGCTGGACTAGAGGATCCCTGGTATCCCTTCCAACTCTACAGTTCTATGATTCTATAAACATATGGGGAACTGTTGATGGACCAAATGGAGGAGACACATTAATACTCATTATTATATTATACTGTATTATTATAGCAGCTTGCTGGACCATCAGTCCTCATTACTCCACAGTACTATGTGAATTTGAATCAGATTATGCAATTAATACAAACACATGGACACAAGAATAATAAAGTGTTCGATGGTGAATGTTCACCTTAAACTTAAGCCCAAATCATTTTAACCTGCAAGATTCCCTGGATTACTTGCAGACATCTGAGGTAAACCTGCAGGCAGGTTATTTTTATTAGACAAGTTACCATTTCTGTCATTCCAGAAAATCTACATCACAACAATATCGAAAGAAGGCAAGCAGGCAGATAAGGGGGAAACAGCACATGAGCCATCCATCATCTCCTCCCTACTAAGATTTATCATGTAAAATTCAAAAAGGCCTAGCAGCACAAAAGAATCTGAGCCGAAGACAAAGCAGCTGGCTCCCTCTAAGACACCTGAGGCACAAGTGGCCTTATTCAGACACAGGGAAGGGTTTACAAAAGAAAAATAATAATAAAGCAAACCAAAATGAAACAGCACCACCACAATTCTGAATGATAAGCAGCTGCAAGGGGAAGTAAGCATGATGCTGTGAAAGTGTCTTTGTGAGGAGAAAATTACCGCTGAGGAAGGATAAACATGCCCTCCCAGTCCTCTACCTGCCATGTTTGCTTGGCTGCTCCCAATAGTCTGCAGGATAAGCTGAAGCTCTCTCACTGCTGCTGCAGCCTCTTCCCCACAGCACATATCGGGCTCCATGACAACCTCCATGAGGCCAACTCCTACCAGAGAGAGAGAGAAAAAAGATTTCTAACAGCAGGTTTCAATTTCAAGATAAAAATTCAGACATAAAAATTTAGCATGCATGAAAGTGCTTCACCTTTGTGTGAAGAAAAATAAGTGACCATTTTTTATAATTACTATCAAAATGGTTGTATCCACAAAACAGTCACACAGAAACTCATCTCTCCCCACTGCCAAGAGAGAAGCTACATCCAATGATGTTCTTCTAGGTATAAGCTGTTTACTGATCCGCTCTCACTGTTCAAAAGCAGCAGAGACCAACAGGTATTTGGTACTTAACTTTGCCTCAGTGAGAAGTTTTTCCCCATTGACATACTACACATGCATTTAATACTGATTCAGAGAGCAAATATTTTATGTTCAGCACCTGCCCCTGGATGCATTGGCTTAAGACTCACATAAACCTCACCCAGCACACCAAAGATAGAAGGTTATAAAGTTTTACTAAAAAACATTTGGAAGGCCAATGGTTCTCCACTGCTGATGTAGGCCATGTTGCATCGTGGGCCAGATACTCTTTTTGCAGCCACCTGCACATTTCTTTCCAAGTTTTGCCTAAAACTTACTCCTGAAAACAATCAGGCTTGGGACCTAGCTGCCTAAGAAACTGCTTATTTTGGTCGAAACCTGTCCAGATCTTAAGACCACCAGAAGAAAATGCTATCTCTTGGAGGCCTGCTTCATAGGCCTGCAAGACAGCTTCTTCCCATGTTGTTCCCAGATTGTGGAAGGCACTCCTCACAGAGCTGCAGCCAAGTCTGCAGATACAGACATCTCTTGAAACTGGCCTTTTCAACTCTTTCAATGCTTCCTGATTATTGTGAAGATTTTAATAGTTTTAATTAGTATCATTTAATGGTTTTTACTGTCTAATTTATTTCTATTAATGTTTGTTAGCCATCTAAGCACTATTTTTTTAAGTAAAAAAGCAGGACATAAACCCATACAGACATTTAATTTATCTGGGAATCCTAAAAGTGAAATATGTGGTGTGCACATATGTGAAGGACCAGTCACCAACCTGTCTCCACTGTAAATGGCAAATGAAGAACAGAACTGGCAAGTGGCCTCTCCAGCCTTGTGGTAGTTGGCAGACATATAGATCAGCTGGGAGAGGCATACATTTATCTTGAACCCTTGATCGATCCAACCACTTAGGTAGCTTGTCTTATTAAAAACTCCTGGCCAGCAATTTGCCCAGGAGTTGTATGAGAAGTACTTACTTATTTAAATATTACACAGTTACATGGACTGGAAATTGTCCCAAACCTACCTGCTCGGTTCAAATCAATCAGTGTCTGGCTTCTTAAATCATCATGAAGGCTCTTTCCACTATCCTGCTCCAACTGTATCTGCTTGATCCTCACAGTCTTGGTTACCATTTCATTCTGGTTCTTTCCTACACAAAAGCTGTATGACAGTGTTCCATTCACAGCAATAGGGAGCCTCTGTTGAGTGATCTGGTAGCCAGCCTGCATTTAGAAGCATAACCATCAGCTTTAATCAACAATTTTAAAACCTTCATTTATCACCTTCCCATTTCAACAGATGGCCCTTTCCTTTTAGCCATTATTAATAACAGATTCATCCCATGCACACAGCAAGTTCAGTGTAATCTTTCCACTTAGATTTCTCTTCTATCATGTCACGTTGAAATGACTGATTTTTTTAAAATGATGAGCAACAGTAAGCAACAAGAATTCCATTTTCTATCTGAAGCTCTGTTTTTCATATTAAACTATCCAAAGATCCCTAAACTCACATTTATCTTTTCCAAACTAGGCATCTCATTTAGGTTCTTATGATAATGAAGCTCAGGGTAAAATTTGCATATTATGAAAAAACTATATAGGGAGAAATGACTCACAATGGCAAGACTAAACTGGTTAGCACACTGACTCTCACATGAAAATAGCCCCTATCTTGTTTTAGTGTAAGGACACAGTGAGAACATCATGCTTCCTTCATAAAGAAACTGGACATTTTGTATTTGATGCTCACTGTGCTGCACTGGAAAGGGGAAAATGTGCAAGCTGCCTGTGTTTAGACTTGGAAGGTCATTTGGTCAAATGCTCTTCTAATAGGGGACACCCCCTCAAAGTAGATGATCCTCCAAACTTTGCCTCTAGACTTCTCATGAAGGAGAATTAGTTACCTTCTGAGGCAGACTGTTCAACTGTTAAACAGCTTGCACCACCTAATGTTTAGTCAAAATTCTCTCTTATAATTTGTATCTATTGGTTTGGGTCCTACCAGAAGCAAACACATTTGATCCTTCATTTGTGTGTCAATTCTTTAAATATTTGAAGATGGCTATCATATCACCTCTTAATCATTTCTTTTCTAGGCCTAACAAATCCTGGTAGATACGACTTTGTTATGGTACTCTTATTAGCTCTTCACTTGGCTGAGGCTTGGCACTGAATATGTGTTCAGGAGATCATTTCTCATGCGCCCCTGCTGAAATTAAGGCTTGTATGAATTTCAGAAAAAAAACTCCAGACACAAGTGAATGTCTTAGTAATTCCATTATTCTGGGTTGAACTATAAGCAGATGTTACTGGGAAGCTCAGCTTTGATAAATACACACAGCTTTGATAAATACACACAACTTTGATAAATACACACAACTTTTTTTTTAGCATTACTTTATCTTATACAGGCTCCTGAGAAAGACTGCACGGGCAAGGGTTTCATGGCAGCTAGAAGCAATATAATACTGATGTCAACATACTAGGCTATCTACCTTTATTTTATCTGAAGGCTGTGACTTGGGCATGAATCCTATCAATAATTCCCACACAAGCAGCACTTGCGTGGCCTACTCTAGGAGGGAATTACTAGAAAGATTCAGGCCTCAGCATGCTCTTGATCTTTACTGAAGCAAAAACAAGTTGCAGTATGGAAAGCTTTACAGGTCCAGATACATGCAGAGGCCTTGCTGCACCACCTGATAGTTTAAATTGAGGGTTTAAACTGGCTAATCTAAAGCCTTGGTGGGAAATATGGTCCAGTTTCACCCCCAGATAGATCAGCAGGTTATATAACCACATGGGCACCTTGCAATGACTGTGACGACCGTAGTGTAACATGTAATGTTTTTTTCATTATGGTAATCTTTGTTCTGTATATCTTTATATATCTTTCAGAACCATGACTTTTCATGTAGTTAATCAGTTTGCTTTAACACATTCATACAGACAGGAACCCCTCTGAGGTTTCTTTCATCATCTCCAGTCAAGCTATTGGTCTCTTTGTTCAACTCCATCTTAAGTTTGTCCAAAATCACTGTCCTTTCATCCAATGCCTACCTGCCTTTGAGTTCAGGCACTCAATGCTATTCTTCTTTGTGAACAGGCAATCACTAAGGATTTCCTTGGACCTTAGTCTCTTCTTCACGATTAGCACTCTCTTGGTCCGACTCTTGTGCCTCACCCACATTTCTAGAGCCAGAGCTCTTCTCACTCATTTCTCGTTAACCACTTGACTGCCCTAAATATCAGAAAACACCCACTGCCTTGTTTACCTTGACAGAACTTCACAACTTCCTAGAATACTCATTGAGGCTTTCCAGCCAGCTTCTATACTGGGACCCAGTCCAATTAATCTGCATGCACATTCTTCTGCCTGTCAGCCTCCTATTCTAGGTACAGAGTGGCAATCTTGGGGCTACTCAATGTTACTGGACCTCTCAAAATTCTAGGAAGCTATGACTTACAAAAGGCTGGGTCATTGTCTGGATTATTGTTTAGTAGGCAGGCTTAGAGTTCAGCACATAATGTTGTAATCTTTCAAAGTTTTGAACAGTGCCCTTACCCCATTCCTCACCCCCATGGTTATCTTCCTTAGACTACTTTTGGTCCAGGGCAGTATCTTGTTTTCAGGCTGTTCATTCCAAAGTCTGTTTTTGATCACCCAGACCCAGATCACCCAGATTGGGTTGGGCTCGGAGGCCCTCAATAACAGCTTAGCTAACCAATCTCCGCCTCCCCCGCCCTGCCATCTCAGATCCCCATGACTTCTAAGGCAATAAAAATAAATAAATGCAGGAGTGATCAGGTCAGAGATCTCACTCATCGTTTTTCATTTGGCCCTGAGTAATCTTTGGCAACCGTCCATTTTTAACTCTAATTTAATCCCCAGCAGATCTTGGAAAGTTACTTTTTTAAAGTAACCTTGACAACTTTGCTCCCCCTAGATTAGGTAATAAGAAATTAACAGTACTTATGTATGCACAGACACAACAAGGGATGAGGAGATTACTGAAAGCTTTTAATCAACTGGCATTACATGACAAATTAAAAATTAATTATGATAAAACTAAAATCTTAGTATTTGCCAACAGATATATAAAACATGGCAGATTAATGAGCATCCTATAGAACAGGTGAAATCATTTAAATATTTAGGCCTTAATTTCTCCCAGACTGGACTCTGGACAAATAATTACGAGAGTACCAAAAAAAAATCACCATTAGCACTGTCAACTCCCTACTAAGATTCTACTGAGGTAGAGGCAGTAAACAGGTTCCACCTGCTATTAAAATTTATAAGGCTAAGGTAGTTGCTCAGATATGTTATAGTGCTGAACTTTGGGAGCATCCCTGAAAACGCACCTAGAAACAGTCCAGAATCAGTTCCTTAGGGTAATCTTAGGACTACCTATGGGAAATGAAACCTCCATTTTGCGGCTGGAGACCAGTCTCCACACACTGAAGAGTGTTGCTCACATGTATGCAATCAAATATTGGCTGAAACTGAGAAAAGGAATAGGTTCTTCTTTAATTTTGAAAGCCTTAAATGAGATGTCAAACTGCAATAGCAGAAAATATCTATCCTGGAATCAGAAGATTCTACATCTAGTGGAGAGTTACGGCCTCTTGTGGAGTCCTTAGATGCTTTAAACTTTGAGCAAGCAGCTCGACATATGAAGGCAGACATTGTAAAAAACAATTTTCAAGCTGACCGCGTTTCCATATGTATGTCAAAATGTGCTCCCTGATATGCCAAATTACCTATACAAATGCCTTATCCTCAATATTTAAATAGCATAACCGATCTCAAGTGCAGATGTGCTTTCACAGCTCTCCGTTGTAACTTAATGGACTCACCAGTAGTGCGTGGAAGGTACCATCATATCTCCAGGGAGGATAAAGTCTGCCCATGTGGGAGTAATACAGTTAAAGATCTAGTACACTACTTACTGGTATGCCCAATCTATATAGACGTAAGGAAGGCCCTGTTTAAAGATCTTGACCTTACACTCAATAAGCCCAGCTCATTTTTAATCAAACTTCTTTTGGGGGATTCAGTCCCATACATTTCCAATAAAGTTGCTTGTTTTGCTTTTAAAGCATCAATTCTGAGAAGGGAACTTTATAGTAAGGATAAATAGAAGTCAGAGACCCTTTGTATTGTTTTAATCTGAAATACTTTGTGATGGCCAGGGCTATACAAATAAAGATTTGTGTGTGTGTGTATATATAAAAGTAACTTGTTATGTTACAAAGAGCGTGTGCACACACACACATACACAGACACACAGGTGATGTGTTATTATTAATGTTACTCATACCACTAATAACTCATTGTGTTATTTGTTACATGTTTCTTGCTTTTTTTCCTTTTTTTTAAAAAAAATACCATCTGAAAAAAATATTACAATGGCTTAATTTGGGAGTGGGGAGAAATGCCTCAGGAAAGCATTTTGGCCTCCCTTCCTCTGCCAAAGTAATGAGAAAGGTTAAAGGAGCATTGTTATGCTTTCATTATCCTTCAAAATAATGTTACAGGTAGCACTATTACTTCTAATGTGTTATTTCCAACCAAGTTCTGATGCATAAGGTTATTATAAACCTAAATTATGCTTCTGATCTAGAAGGAAATGGGGATACGGATGCAGATGCAGTAGAGGCAAACAAAATTTATTAGGAGTGTTGAGGCACACTGGTTTTTGAAAACATTTTGTTCCATATCTGGTAAATAGCTTTTATCTTAGTTGTTCTTTTTAAAAAAGCTTTCAGCATCAGTTACAGCTTCAAGCAGAAATGCAGACTCCTTATTTAAATGTTAAAATAATAAAAACTAACTTTGTAATGCATTTGAATGGACTTCATTTTGTCAAACGTACTTAAGCAAAGCTTGATTTCAAAGGCAGTCTGGGCCTAATGTAAACATCATTTGTAATATCTAGGATAGGAAGCTGAAAATCTGCTACCTAATTTTAAGCTTCCTCTATTCACTTTAGAGATCAATGGCTTTGAAAAACTGAATGCTGTCCTCGGGCACACGCAAATAGCCAGAGCAAATGGCTATAATGTCTATGTGTATGTGTCTGTAAAACATTCATTTTAAAAGATCAATAGTAGACTGTTTTGTCTTAACGCTACCAGACAATTAGTGGAGAACAGAGGAAGTCTGGCCCTCGCTGCACCTTCTCCCAATTCAATTACTGAGAGACACTGGAAACATGAGGCGCAGCACTGGAGTCAGCAATCAGGACAATCACCTTCAATCAGCAAAAGCCGGACTACAGCTGTCTATTCATCAGGACACAGTGCTTTGTTCAGCTTGGACGGGCAAAACAATGGCAGAGAACAAAAAAGCATCTTTTCTCCCAGCCTGTTTTCCCATCCGTTCTTCAGGCTTGTCCCTGTTCCGATTTGTCAAGGGACAAAGCTTGATACATACTCACAGGCAGATCTGCATAGAAATAGTGTTTCCTGTCGAACAAGGACTTCTTGTTTATGGTGCAGTTCAGCGCAAGGCCCGTCACTACTGCTGCTTCCACGCATCTCCTGTTGAGAACCTAAAGAAACACAACATGGCACTTCGCTTAGATACCCGCTATGAAACAAATGCCTCTCCCGCACACTGTCTTTTAAAGAAGGCGGATTCCCTTTTGCTTGTCATCAAGAAGCATTATCTCTTGCCTTATGCGTGGGAGACTCAGGCTTCACAGCTAGAATCTGAATTCCTGATGCTCAAGAATATCTTCCTGTACTGTGACAGGGGGAGGAGCTGGAGTATTTGTAGCTCAAGAACAAACATATGCTTTGAACATATGACAGAATGTGTGTTTAAGGTTTAGCACTCTCAGTTTAGGAGCTCTTTTCCTATCTTAAGATTGAAAACGTCAAAAAGTTAATTTTCAGCCATTGAGAGCAGCAGCTTGGAACAACCACAGTTCTGTTTCAATGTGAACACTTCTGAACTCACTTATGAATGAAAATGTCAGCATGTCACATTCCAATCAGTTAAAGCAGAGGGCTGATGAGAGTGACTGATACAAAGATAACTTATTAATTTCTGGATACTATGTATGATGGCTGAGTTTGAAAAGAAAGAAAAAGAGAGACCTTGCCCTGACAGTTCCTTCCTAGGCCATTTTATTACAAATCACCCTCATAATCATTTATATAGGACTTTCAGAGTAGGTTCAAAATACTTCATGCAGACTATCTTACTTACCTTAGCAAATACCCTATAAAAGAAGCAAGAACTATTATCCTTGTACTGCTTTGTTTAGGGTAGGAAGTTGCACCTTCCGTGAACTCCCACTATTTCTCACCATTAGAATATTCTGGCCCTGCTGTAGTCTTCAGCTCCACTGAAACCCCTTCATTCAAGAAGAATGTCTCATTTTTCTGCAAGTACATAGAGAAAACTGCATTTCCCCTTTTTACTAACAGCTATATTGGTTCTGATAAGAGTAAACAATAAAAAAATATTTTCAAGTAATGTAACAGACATGGCCCACATTTCCTTCTACTGCACTAGCTGACCCAATAGAGGAAAAAATAAGAAAAGATATTTCAGGCAGTTTTCATTCTTATTAAGACAATTAGTAAATCTGTAAAATAAGGTTGGGAAAAGCATGGTCCCCAGACTCCTTGGATCAACCTTTTTCTGGCCATTTGGAAGCATCTAGGAGTGGTGATTCACCTTTGAAATAGGTTGCAAAACCCCTTGCACAATAATGCTTAATATAATAAATAAATCTATTAAAAAATTATACTTCCACCCAATTCTGATTCTGTTTTCTTTTCTTTTCTGAGATTCAGCATTTTGGGGAGACTGGGTGGCCTTCAGACCCACCACAGTTTATATCCCCTGCTATCAAATAAGGAGGGAAAAGAATTGGCTGTTTCCAGAGAAAGACAGGTAAGGTGTCATTCCTGATTACAGCTGTAAGAACATCTCTTAAGTACTGGAGAAAAGGCAGTCTATCAGTCCCAGTTTCTAGGCTCTCTGCTATTGTTATAGATTTTAAGAATGCGATAAAAGAGAACATGTGAAAGGTCATATAAAGAATCTGCTTGCTAGTATTTCCTGCACTTTTCACTTTTGAATGAAATGGACTGGTGAATATATTATTTATGTACTCTAACAACTGATGAATAATATCAATTGAGACTGGATGAGTTCTACATTTTAACTGTTAAATGGGTCAAAGTCTAACTGGTCACCACTGACCTCCTGGACCCAGTTTTTGGGTCACACAGAAGGCTGCAGTAAAGGGTGGAAGAACTGTGCTGGTAGTCAAGTGCTAGCTTGGACTGGCTTTAGACTGGTTTTTGTTCATTGTCATTATATATTTCTGTGTTCTCAGCTGCTTTGATTACATTTCTCTAGGAAAGTGACATACAGATTAAAGCAATATAATGAACAATAATTTCACTGCACCGAACATTTAGAAAATGATGCCATAGTTTCACTTAAAAGCAGTTGCTCCTGGATCTTGAAATTCTGATTCTACCATCTTGCCTTCCATGTATTGCCTCAGTTCTGACAAGTCCACTGTGGTACCACAGAAGCTCAGTCAATGGCAGCTAGAGCAGCCATGGTACTTCTAAACAGTTTAGGGTTACAGTGACATCACAGCCACTTACTGCTGGGTACCACTTTCAATTCCTGGGATGGGCACTGTGGCCCACCAAATGTTGTTGGGAGTGCAACTTCTACCAGACTTAGCCAGAAAAGTCAATGGTGAGAGGTAATGGGAATCACAGTCCAATATCTGAAGGGTCACAGCTGCTCCCTCCTCCCTGAGTTGTGAACACGTTTTTCTTTTATTAATCTGCATAAGAATACCTGCTATTCATTCCCCATTTTACAGGGAATCTAGGCCAATCTGCTTAGAAAACACTTGTTTCTCCATGACAGTATTCAATCCTGTGGAAAAGATAAGCTCACTCAACTTGAAATAAGCAAGTGAAATCCACTGTCAAAACCTAGTCTCCGCTCTCGCTCTCATTCTAGCAGATGTCAATTTATTGACACAGCAGTCTTACTTTTCAGTACTCTTAGGATTTGCAGTAGAGAAAAAGTTTGGTTGAATGTTTGGAAATGCTGCAAATCAGAGTTCCAAAACAACTCTAAAAGCATATGCATTTGGTTCTTTATTCCCAAATAAAATTATTGTCTCTCCCTATGTTTGCTCAGGATAATTTGACAATCAGTTTAACTAGTGTTAAAATTTTTGTTTCGGTAGGATTTTTAGGGCTGACTGCTCATCTGTTGTGTTATTTATATCTGTTCTTTTTAATGCTTAAGTCTTTAAAGGCTTTTAATTTTATTGATAATTTAATTATATTTTTTGTATGATGTAATTTTTTAAATTCTATCTGCTTTAACTTTTGTAACCTGCCTTTGAGTTGTAGACTGGGAAAATGGCATAATATAATTAATAATGATTAACAAAAACAATGGTAATACTGAAAAGAATAATTGAACTTAACATATTATATTTCTAAACACTCTTATTCTTAGAAATACAAAATGGATTACACTAAAACTTAGTCCAGACAAGACAGAGTTACAGTGGGTAGGAAAACCTAACACTCTGGACAGAAGCATCAACCTCTCTCCAAAAAACATGCAGTACAAATTTACTGATACTCCTGGACCTGAGCCTAATAGGGAGGCTCAGGTGATGGCAGAGTTGGCCAGGGTAGATTTTATCAGCTTAGACTGGAAAGATCTTGCTTACTAATACACTCTATGTAAGGCTGTCTTTAAAGATGGATTAGAAAGTTAAACAAAATGGCAGCTGTTTTCATCATTCAAACAAAAAAAATGAGGAGATAACATTGAGTTTTGGGAATTATTAGGATTAGCTTATTAAAAGAACTCTAATAAATATTTTTTTTACGTGGATGGTAAGATACTTGTGTGTATAACCACTGAGAAGAAAGTTGGAAGTAACTTTTCGATTTTCATATATTTCTCTTTTTATTTTATCTGCTTTATCTCCCCCCCACACTGTAACTGTCTTTTTTCTTTTAGGTACTCATACTTTTCTGTGTATTTAGAAAATTTCTTAATTAAAAATAATATAAAAAACAAATCAAAACAGGAAGTGGCCAAACATCCATTCCCAGTTTCACACTTTGGGACGGGGGGCGGTGTTGGCTGGAGTTGTTGCAAAGTTAATGATCCTGGAAGCTTTCAGGAGAAGAAAACGAGCTGCTCCTGTTGTTTTCTTTTTTGACAAAGTATTTTTCCCCCAGACAAAATAAAAACACATGTAGGAACCACGTGTGGCCTGTCGGCCACAGTCTGACCACCTCTGTCTTAACTGTTTGCCTGTAAAATAACAGTTCATGCAGTGCCGTTACCTATGTTGTGTAGCCTGGCTTTGTGATCTGTCACATTCTTGGTTTATCTTTCCCTTTATTATTTTTTAAAATAATATTTTATGGATCTCGATGAGAAATTATCATAAATTGTGGACAGAACTGTCCCTGCCTACACAGGAGAGATCTGAGACAGCAAAGTGCTTTCAGAAAATGCTTGGGGAAAAAATTACTGCAGTTCCACAAGTAATCTCCTCTTCCAGCTCATGCATTTCCTTTCATCTTCCCTTCTGCTGCAACCTTCTGAGTAGAGGACAAAGGGAGTGCTTTCTAAGACACAATTAGCAATGCACAGCTCAGCTCTAGTTGTTATCTAGGTCTTATACATGTCTGTATATAGCCAGAATGTGGAAAGTGAAACAGGGAGCAACAGTACAGCAGGAAGCCACTTTTGCTTCGGAATGAGCAATGTGTGTTTCTTAGATACCACAAGTTGGTCAGAAAGTACAGCATACTGCTCCAGATCTTATCATTTCTATGGGATTTATTAGCAAAAGCATACCTTAATCTATACCCCCTACTCCACCTCACCCTCTAAATAACTTCAGGGACTTGGCCTTAGAATTCTTTAACCCCTGAAAAATCCAACCTCTAGTTCTAAAAAGGCAAAGACATGCAACATATATTTAGCCAGAACGCCATTAAACCTTTAGTGTAATTACTGTGGCTTCTTGGCTGTTTATTATATATTTGAGAAAATGGCTAGGACTAAAATAAAGAGTTCATAACATTCAAGAGAAATGCTTACTGGCGGCAGAATAGACCCAATTAGTCCTGACTTGAAAACCAAAATGAGAGACTGCAGATAATGCTGAAGAACTAAATTGTTTTAGTGTCAAAATAATAGTTCCATATGCAGCAAGTGCTTCCACTTTCAGCAGTTAGTTTTATCTTCTAAACATAAGAAACAATAATTATTACCGCCTCAGGAGGCGGGTCACCTTCTCACCTTTCACATTTTTTTAACTGTTCAGGAATGTTTTAGGCCTTTATTGGCCATTTGAGTTTCATCTGATTTTGACAGAGATGCAGCACAATGGCCAATCGGCCCTGAATAAATCTTGCAAGAATCCTTATGATAACATTGTCATATGTCAAAGGCAGCTTGAAGGTACATAACAACAAAGAGTGCAGAACTACAGCCTTTGGCAAGCCTCCAATTGGATACAGCTGCTTCTCCTGTCAGAATGACTTCCATGAGCAGCACTTGGGAGAAATCTCATCTTCCCCTGCAACTCCCATGCACTCTTGTTCCAGAGAACTGGAAACCAACTGGACTCAATTTATGGGCACCATGGGGACTGCAGTGGGGAGGAGAAGGCACAGCTTTCTCTCTTACTACCTTCACAGGCAAGCTTGGTGAGGTCACAAGACAGGACTTTGTTGGTAGCTGTCCCCAAGCTATAGAATTCTCTTCTTGTGATGACTAGAACGGCCTTTGCTTTGCTTTTCTTCTACCAGTAGGCACAGACCTTTTCCTTTAGACATGCTTTTGACCAGTACCTGGTTGTTGCAGAAAGGTTCTTTATGAGAGACGCTGTATTTTTTTCTTTATTTGCTATGTTCTAATTTGCTGTTTATTCTTTATTTGCTGTTCTTAATTTAGTGCTGTTTTATTACAATAGCCATTTAACTGCTTGTTAAATGTTCTTAAATATTATGACTCACTTTTTGCTGGGTTTGTTTTAATTAGCATTGTAAACTGCCTTGGACCCTATATAGGAAGAAAGTGGCATATAAATAAATAAACCAATTTACACTAAATAGGCTCACAGTACTTTTCCTGACCCCTTTTCCAACAAATTAGGGGCAGGCTTACTTTGCTTTTACTTTACTTTACTCAAGATAAACAATATCCCGAACTAGGTATTCCTGGGAATGCTTGATAATTTTCATGTTCTCACCAGACTTCCCCATTTCTCTCTCTCTCTCTCTCTCACACACACATGCATGTGCTTTTTCCCCCCTGGTGATTTCTTTTTTGTCTAAAAACTCCTCCTTAATTTTCATGTCTCTTGTTTTCAAAGGAGCTGCTACCAAATGCTAACTTACATCTTTCCCTACATACAGAGTAAAATATTAATTGTAGGCATACGTATGTGTGTGTATTTAGGCACGTCTATATTGGTTACATTCGGTTGTTAACCCTGAATCAATGTAATTTACCTACATCTTGACTCACCATTCAACAACTGATTGAATGGGCCTATTCTAGCTGAGGATTCACCAAGAGGATGCCGACCATTTATATGCACAAGCTGAGATTCAAATAGACATATAGATAATATAGGAAAAACTAGATACAGATAAGACAGTTTAAGATAAGAACATGATAGGCAAGAACAAACTACGGGGGTATGACTGCCTTGCCTGGGGAGAGACAGTTCACATGTCAAGATAAACAAACCCCAGGCAGAAGCTCTATAGTTTATTTTAGCTGTGCTTTTTTGCAGAAGTGATGAAAGAAGAGTGATGAAGCAATGATGGCACATTGGCTTGTCCACAGTAAGCCAGATTTTTTTTATAGATTTAAAAGTTTCTTAACTGCAAGTCTGCAATCCCAGTGGTAGCCAGGGCTGTGTGGCTCTCCACACTAGTGCCACATAGACCTGGCAAGCATTATGCAGCTATTTATGAATTGGTGGTGATATGAGGAGTAAAAGACTTGCAAATGATACATTTACTACAGTGCATAAGGAAACACACTTTGGCAGTTTTTTGTGTGGATGCTGCATCAGTTACATAGATTCTTGGACTGACAATCTACAAGAAAAGAAACAAGAAGATGCAGCTCTGAGTGTGTGTGTTTAAAACAAACCAATGAAACGTGTAGTTCTGGCAATGTGGCTCCCTGCCAAACAGAGTCCTTAATCTTGGATCCAAGGATCTTCTGACGTGGCTTCCAAACTCATGGAATTAGAGAAATTAACTAAAAGCATGTAACTTCAATCTAATGTAGATGTCTAACAGCTATTAGAAGTTCATTGATTCACTAATCTTCCACAACTCTGTTGTTAGAAAGCATCTCTTGCATAATAAAACCTTCAAATATTGGCGCTTGTGGAAAAGAGAAATTCAATAAAGGCAGTCCTGCATCATCAACACAAATTAGAAAAAGAGATGTTCTCAGTACTAATCATCAATGCGTACACAACTGGTTAAGTTCAGGAAAAGGTTGTTCAAATAAACAAACTCATCACATTTCATCCCCAGTTACTTCAAATGAGGTGCCATTAATAACTGCATGAGGGATTTAAGAAAGTTATTAATGGACTCTGCTGTGTATTTTTTTATTCTGCCAATACAAAATTAATTTAAGACAGATCAAAGAAATATTAAGAGAGTGAAGTTCAGGATAACACAGACCACTTAAAACAAAGATCTTTATAACCATACAGCTACAAAAGCTTTTTCTGAAACAGAATGATTATTCTTTGCCTTCTTAGCTCATCACACTTCAGTCATCATTCCCTAGGTGACAGATTAATCTTCTAAATTAATTAACTATTGATAGAGAACTTCAGGTTCAAAATAATTAAGCAGTACACTTTTTGGTTTAACTTTTTTCCCAGCTATAAAAATTAGTGATGCACACCTGGGACCTGGAAAACTCTCAACATTGACCTCATTTGGTACCTACTGCAGTCAAGATGAATTTCATATTGATTTTCAACAATGGGAGTAGATTTAAGCAGGCTAAGTGTTACACAAGCATTTCACAAACGATACTGTTGAATATTTAAAGCAAGACATCAAGCAAAAATAGGCTGGAGGACCGTATTTTCTACCAAGTGGCTGGCCACACTCAATTTGTGGAGGACAGGAATGAGGCAGATGCTTAACTTCTAAAAATAATCTTTGTTATCCAGTTCTAATGTACCATCTTTCCAGACGATGTCACCAACACTATCACTGCCACTTTGGTGTTTTACTGCTTGCCCTTCAAAATGCTCTCCCATGCTAAAACTGAAAATTCTGTTAACTCCCAGTTGCATGCCAATATTTTTTATAGCTGAGGCTAAACTGGGAAAGTGTACAGCTTAATCAAACAAACACTTCAGTTCAGAGTTGCCATCTCAGTTGTTAATTGTAACAGCTTATTGATACTGATATATTGGCCTGAATCCTGTTGGTTAGTCCCAATTACAGCAGACCTGTTGAATCAATTGTTAAGTGGTGAGCAAACACTTACATAATTTCAACTGACTCAGGAAGTCTACTCTAATTTGGAGTACCAGCAGGATACAGACTATTATTCAGAAATCAATTTTCCCCATCCCTGGTTTTAAGTCTGAAGTGACAGCTTCAGATAGTACGAGGTAGGGTAAGATGTTTAAAACAGTACAAAAAATTTACATTAGTAAAGCACTGAGAGATATCACTGAGTGGCACAGCAGCCTAAATCAGGGTTAGAATTACGTGCTCTCCAAATATTGCCTTCCCAGCAGCCCTAGCCAGCATGGCCAGTGATGAGGAAGGCCAGGAGTTCCAGATCAGCTCTGTGATTTCCACCCTAGCCTAAAATCCAATTGTTACTCCTAAGTAAAGCTACCCCACTAAATGGTAAATGAATAGTCACTCAAGGTTTCTATTCTAGTTGTGAATAGCAATTGGATTTAGGCTGATGTTTTCAACAATCTTGTAACGTGGGTGAACATTATCAGGGACATCCTAATTCCACACTTAGGCTTTTCCGCACTGTACTGTTATAATGCTATTATTCCACTTTCAACAATTCTGGAGTTTGTAGAGCTCTCTGGTTGAGAATTCTAAATGCCCCTCCCTACGCTGCAAGCCCCAATATTCCATAGGAGGTTGAAAGTGGATTGATAGCACTATAACAGTGTAGTATAAAAAGGCCTTTAGTTTCTTGACTCATCTCTAAAACTGGGAATGCTGGTGGATTTTGTTGTGAGTTTATCTGGAGCAAGTGTGTGCATATTTTCTTACATATAGTTTATGCTATTCATAATATTCTATAAATATTGTTTTAATTTTAAAAGAATGAGATTTACATATGAACTTGCTATTTCATTTATAAAAAACTCCCCTCTTTCATCTGCTAACTTTAAAGCAGACAGCTTTTTAGGCCTAAAGCAACAGAAGGCAAATCACATTTTGGTTAATACTCTATTAATTAACTTGTGCAACTATTAAGACTTTTATGCATGCTAAAGCACTCTGATAAAAATCAAGAGGCCTGTATCTGCATTACTAAATATAATGCTAACCTTCCCTAGTAATGCCAACTACTACGATGCAGTGAGACTAAGATGCAACAATAAAATTCCATATCACCTTCTAACACTTAAGTACCATCATTTTTAAAATAGCTACTTCCAACTTATCTACCAAATACTGCAAAGGAAAATTCTTTTTCTTCTATACACACAGTGAAAAAGTCTCTGCTGGAGGTGAATAAGAGCAGACAAGAAATGTTTCATTACGTTAGTCATCAAGCTGACTGTTAATCAGGAGCTCTTATCTCAAAAGGAGCCTGTTTCAGCTTAGACTCCAGATTTCCCACTAGGGAACAATTATAAAAGAAACAACCATTTTATCCTAAAATGTACAGAAAACCATAAGACTATGGAATGACACAGTGTGCAAGGCTCACCGTATCTCACCGCAGTATATCTAGTATGCCCAAAAGTCAAATCTGACTTTTACCTTTTAATGTGGGAAAGTGGTATAAACATGGAAAACACTTGGTGGGAATCTCAAACTGGTTTTGTATATTAAAACACAACACTGTAACTACTATACCACATCCTACTCTCTTATTCCTCTTACCTGGTGCTATTTTGTATCCTAGACTGAGCCCTCAACTACACCCTTCAACAAGAGATAACAATACTTTTATTCCTCTCCTTTTTCAAAAAAAGCTTCTACAACACAGACTCTTAGGCCATTTCTGCACTACATTTTTATATTGCGATTACTCCACTCTCAATTTCCTACGGAATCCTGGGGTTTGCAGTTTAGGGAGGGGCATTTAGAATTCTCAGCCAGAGAGCACCTTGGCCTCAATAAACTACAAACCCTAGAATTCCATAGGATGTTGAAAGTGGAATAATAGCAGTGCAGAAATAAATAATAGCGTGGAAATGGTTGTTATTGTTGTTGTGTGCCTTCAAGTAATTTCCAACTTAGAGCAATCCTAAGGTCATGGCGTTTTCTTGGCAAGATTTGTACACAGGGGATTTGCCATTGATATCAAATATCAAAAAAGACTGCCTTCTTCTAAGTATTCTGATCTTCTTCAATGGCCCTGCTCTGGCTGCCAAATTAGAGGAAAAGGTGACTAACAGTGAAAGGAATTCTTTGGCAGTGGGACCCTGGTTATCAAACACTTTCAGAAGGTTTGACTAGTGTCAACTTTATGGTCTTTTGGAGCACATGGTGAAGATATTTTTATTTGCTTATGCTTTTTAAATAACTCATGTTTTTAAGGCATGGGTCTCTCAGTTTAAAATTCTGCCTATTGTTTTCTAGTTTTAATATTTCAGTAGAAAAATTCTCAAATTCATTATCACTGACTGCATTTGCATGTCATGACGACCCATAAAATATTTGTTCAAATGTGATTTGTTATAATGTATGAATCCATCTACACTGACAAGTCAGGGTTTATTAATCAGACAGAAACCAGTCTGAACTCATGGTGTGTTTTGGGCTTATGAACACTGGTTTGTTTAAACCACATTGTGATATCTAACCTCAAAACTGTGGCTTGCCTTTGGCTCACTTCTCCACCTGTCCACCCTGAAGCAGGACTGACAAAAGGGCCAGGGAAAAACAAACGAGAAACAAGGAAGACAAGCCATCTGCTTGACCATCCATTACTCAATCATGGCTTTGTGAGAGCAGACTGAGAAAGAAAATTACAAGTTCATGAACTGTGAGTTCTTGAGGAGCTGGTTGAGTAATCATGTGTACGTATATCGCTTAGCTAGAGGCTGGTTCAGCACGTCTGTTAGGATGTTTTGTTCAGTGTCAGAAGAGTGTCATAAGGGGGGCGGATGATCAAGAAATGTCAAGCTGACACATATTGCCATTGTCTGTGTAAAAGTATAAAACCTTAGAGAAATGAATGTTCAGGGCTTCTGGTCTTTGGAAGAGATTCCACCTGAGAGCCCGGCCAACCCAATAAACTCTTGCTTTCCAATCCGAGCATCTCCGGTTTCTGGAATTTAGTCGCTACAGCTTAAGTATGGTTAACACAAACCAAGGCTTAGCCCAATGTGCAAACATTCCTATTGGGTTATAAACAGAGATTTGTGCATTTTATATTCAACTAGTGCCCAACACTAATCTCTTCTTGCTCATATTCTCACTCGGACATAGGCACTGAAACTTCCCCATCACCACCAAAAAATTGTTCCAAATCTCTCTATGTATTTCTACTTCAAAGCCAGACAACAGAAGAGGCAAGAACCATTCTATTTTGGTGATTTTTTTTTTTTTTTTGGTCAAGACTGCAGTAAGTATTGGATTTTAACTTACCGGGAGTGTTCCTGGTAGAGAAGCATCAAAGAATGATACTAAGGAATTAGGTGGTGCTGCAAACTGGACTTCAGAACCAGAGAAAAGCTTTGAGTTGGAGCAGATCTGTGCATGAATTTCCAGGCCCACCACTGCTGCCCAAGAAGCATCACTAAAAGAGAGTCAAAGGGCACATTCACTGGATGGGAAGATTAAATTTCTAGAGCAGCTGGGGGAAATTACATACATACAAAATCTTTGAATTCAACAGCACATTGTAGCATACTGGAAACCCACCACTGCCATATGAAAATTATACAATAAGCTGTTTGTCAAAAGAAGGCAAAAAGAAACTCATAACTTGAAGGTCTTACATCAGTTTGAGGATGTACATTTTAGCAACAAGGCTTGTCTAGAGGGGAAGGTCTTTTTAGGCATGTGCCCAATTTTGTAGCCAGCTGAGATTATGAAACAGAAAATAAATATTTATTGATTTCTCCAGCAGACAGGTGGCATATTCAATTATGCATGTGCTGTCAGATGGTCACTTTCAACCTGGGAAAGGTAGGTCTACAGAGCACAAACAGTGCTGTATTAGCATAAACATCAGTAGTCTGGCAATAGAGAAGCCATCTTTTTAACTCAAGAGCTAGTTCTCTGAATAGGCTGAACAAGAATAAGGATCTCCCTGTTTGTTCAAAAGTAATTGCTGCTCTCACATCCATAATCTTCATATAAGCAAAAGAAGAGAATCATCTTTACCTAATGAACTGCTTGACAGGGTCTGCAAGTAATTATCTGAACTTCAGAAAGACAGACATAAATATAATATGTCACTTGTGAAATCAAGCTTATGCAGGTAAGGAGTATTTAGATCAAAATGGGATATGTGTGGAATATAGAGCAACACTGAGGAAATACATAAATATAGCATTTTCTTAAAAATATTATTGTTTAATAATAAAAATATTGCTTTATTATTCTTTTAAATCATAAAAGAGCTTCCTTAAAAAACGTCAAGCTTTCTATGTTTCTCTGCTGAAGAATCACTAAAACATGTAACAAAGTGAGGTTCCCGTTCTCATTTATTAATCAAAGAAGAGGTACTTCAAGTTAAGTATAATTAATTACTGGTTAGTGTTTCAGCTATCTCTTAGGGTATGCTGTGTTTAAAGTATTGGTAGAAAAACAAGCAAAGTAGAGTATTATTATAATATATATAATATATAAATATAGACATAGATAGAGATAGAGAACTTCACAAGACGACATTTGGGAAAACATACTTTCATAAAACGCTGAGAAAAAAAAAGGTCTGTCTTGCCATTAAGCTTATAAGGTGAGATAATCCCAAAATATATCTTTTTATCTTATTATAGGTAATTTTACTTAGAAATCAAGCCACATCAATGTGTTTCATCATATATGCCAGGGAGCGCAATCTAAAGGCTGATCAAAATATGCAACTGTCTCCCACTGTTCTAGGGAAACAAGAGTATATAGATATGTGGACATCATAATCTAATTTGTTTGTATTTTGCATCAGAGATGTACTTAGAAGATTCTGCCTTTTGCAGATTGTGGCTATTTCCATGCTACACTGTTACAGTGCTATTATTCCACCTCCAACATCCTGTGGAATTCTGGGATTTGTAGTTTACTGAGGCCAAAGAGCTCTCTGGCTGAGAATTCTAAATACCTCTCCCTAAACTGCAAACCCCAGGATTCCACAGGATGTTGAAAGTGGAATAATAGCATTATAATAGTGTAGTGCCTCAGTAATGCCTCAGTGTTACAACCGGAAATCCCGCCCCCATGGCAACTTGAAATTTGGGGGCGGCCTTGGATGTACCCTGCAGCCTAGCACAACATTTCTGATGCACACTGAAATATTCCAGTACGTAAAGAACATATCAGTTTGATTCTACACCACCTTCATTGTACCTTCATTTCTGTTTCAATATACGAAAACGAGCCAGAATAAGGTCACTTTTAAGTACCTTATTCTACCCCCTTTTTCGCTAAAACTCAAATTAACGGCTGTTCCACGTTATGGAAAAGATCTAAAATCGCGGGAGATGATTAAAACCGGGAATATAATTCTGGGATACCGAGATCGGCTGCACGAAATGTAAGCAAGCAAAGAGGACTCGCGTCCTTCAACCACCCGTCCCCGGCAACCCCGCTCCCGGTTCTTCCTCGACGTACCGGCTCTGTTTGGTTGCACTCTCCCTCGCATTCCGGTAGAGCGCGCTAGCAGCCACCGGAGCCTCCCGGCCACGAAGTTCAGCGGCATTCCCAGGGCGGAGATGTCTCATGCTAAGCCAATGCCGGCAGCGCCCCCGCAGCATGGGCGCCGCCATTTTGCTCCAATTGCTGCGGCATCAGGTGATCGGAGCACTTTCGCGGAGCCTCCTGGGAAATGAAGTCCCAACGGCTCGCCGACTAGATGGAAGGAAGGAAGAGAGGAGGGAGAAGGAAAACCCCATTTCCCAAGATGCTCGGCTACTTAGCCCTCTGATGAGAACAACAAGTAGAGAGGGCAAGGTTGATACTAATTGTTTCTGGAGTTAGGTCAACATAGGCCAATGGTTCACACTCCCTCTGGTGGCAGGTAGGCAGGGGACGGAATGATATTGCTCTGCTCAAAGGTAAAAGAGCTCTAGAGCATTGCTGGGGAAGCAGGATGATCTAATTCTCAGCAGACTTCTTCCACCCAGCTCAGTTCTCTGTCCACAGTTTGCTTGAACAAATCTCTTTCTCTCTTGCACCCTACCTAAGTACCCAGTTTTCTAACTGAGGACCTTTCCGCACTGGACTGTTATAGTGCTATTATTCCACTTTCAGCCTCCTATGGAATCCTGGGGTTTTGCAGTTTAGGGAGAAGCCTTTAGAATTCCCAGCCAGAGAGCTCTTGGGCCTCAGTAAACTACAAACCTCAGAATTCCTCAGGATGCTGAAAGTGGAATAATAGCACTATAACAATGTAGTGCAGAAAAGGCCTCAGTCAAGCAAGCTTTGCTTACTTTTAACTTGAAAAATATTCAGAAAATGTGAGAGCATGCAAATTAAGATTGGAAAATGCGTGCAAGTAAACCAGTTAGCCTTCCACGGGAAATGATCAAACGGAGAGTGTCATAATTTATCTCAAATTCCATCCTCTAGCCCTGAAGCATTCTTCTTTGGTATGATCAAGATAATCACACTCGATTATAAAGGTTTGGAGTTGTGAGAGGCACAACAATATTTGTACTTGTTGCAGGATGGTTTAATTCTTGTTAGAATCTTGCCAGGCTTTGGTCCTGTATTGTTTTGGGGAGGGGAAGTGTGTCTGTTCACCACAAAGATATGTGCATAATAATTGTGGTATGTTGTCAGTCAGTTGTAGGTGTTTTATTATAGAGCAGCTGGGATACTTGAATAGCAGGCTCCTATAAATGAAATACATTATTCCTCACTCTGTCATTTACCCTCAGGGGGCGAATAGTTGTTACGTTTCCATACAGTTAGATATGTGAATATCTTGAAGCTTAATCTTGTATGTGCCCTTGAAAAGATGGACATTCAACAGATTAGGCTACAAGACACGGCAGTCTTTTTTCTTTCCATTTATTATGGTTATTACACGGTTGATGTTCTGCTTCTAACCACTTGCTTGATTATTTCCCGCTACCTAAGGTTATTTTAGCACAAACAAATGAAAGGCAATGTGGAGACTTTGAGAATAGCAGAGTGAGGTCTCATCTAGGTATGAAACAAAATAAGGCGGTAGAAGTTTGAAAAGATTATGCTACTTTTAGATCTACAGAAACCTCACTGAAAGCCGAAAAGTGGCAAGCTGGTTTAAACCTGATCTGCTGGCATTTTACTTCCAGGGATTTTTAAAAAATATTAGGAGATGCTATGAAATCACCTCCTCTAGCTTCAGCCTGGTCAACCCTACTCTACCTATTCTTCTGTGTTTCTGCCAGCTTAATTCTGTGACTTATGTAGACTAGGCCTGGTTGTAGAAGTTTATAGAGCGATGTATTTGACAAAATGGCACTGTGCTTTCTTTCAGCTGGGACTGGAAACAGCACTGGCTTTATACAGTTTGAACAAATGCGTAGGCAAACACCACAGATGTCAACTAAACAAGTAAATGGCACATAGGATGGAATAAACAAACCTGTTTTCTTCATTATAGTGCTCCTGAGGCATCACTTGAATGTGCATTAGATATTGTTTATGCCATCTTTGTAGGACACCAGCTTGAAAAGATGATGAGTCATGGGCACTTTGAGTCAATAGCTGAGATTTTTATCTGGTAGAGGACGATGGAACCCATAAGGGCCTTTGAACTATTTTATAATCAAGAGCTACAAAAGAAGCTGCAAAATGACATTGTGCACTGCCTTTTTCTTTAGAAAAGAAGGCAGTAATCTATAGAATAATTGCCCTAGGTTTGCCTTTGGGCTGCAAATAATTATGAAGAGAATGAAATTAATGTGCCATGCAGTGAAATATGATTTATGGAAAGCAAGGGAGGTAAAGTATGGATTGTAAAGCATTCTTCATATTAAGAGTGCTATATAGATGACAAACGTGCAGTGATAATTCTCTGTAATGAGTGATGTTCCTTACCAAGCTGACTGTTATGTGCGGCGGATACTTGTTTGCATTTAACTGTTCCATCCAGACTATGGTTGATGATTGTTTGTTTTCTGAAATTCTCCTCTCATTCTGCTCAGGATGAACCAAACCGTGCTTGGAACAATAAAAGGCTTGGAGGCAATCCCTTAGTGACACTTCTGAAAGGAATAAGAGCCCTTTTGCTTCTTATATCATATACTGTTGTAGAGCCTTGAAAGGTTTATTAGAGTTTCTGGAGTTTTTGTTACTGTGAGAGAAGCTCAGTGCTCCAGCACAGTAGGGACAGCCATACAGCCACCCTGCTCTCATCACATCCAGTTACCACAGGATTGAGTGTTAGTATAAAAAAATATTTTCTTCTGGAAGAAAAAAAAAATCCTTTGCCAATTTTATCCGTGAATTTAGCACTGTGAAGGGAGAAAGGGAAATAACAATTTAAGTATATGGTGCAGTGTCTACTCAGAAATAAACTTCATGCAGTTGAATTGGATTTACTCCCCATTTTTATTTTATTTTTTTGAGCCAATGTGGTATAGTTTAGGTCACTGGGTTAGGACTCTAGGAGACCAAGATTCAAATCCTGGCTCACCACTGTATGATCTTGGGCAAGTCACACTCCCTCAGCCTCAGAGGAAGGCAATGGCAAAACCCCTCTAAACAGATCTTTCCAAGTAAACCTGGAGATGAGTTCACTTTAGGGCTACTGTAAATCAAAGATGACTTAAAGGCAAACAGCAACAAAAATGTTTTTGTTCAGGTTAGCCAGTACTTTCCTCACTCCCAATCCTAATGTTGCAGTGCAGCCAGAGTGGTTCTGAAGTGGAACATTATTGGAGAAAATAAATCATAGAACTACATTTCTGAAATTAGACATGGTATTTGTTTTGTTCTTGCCTCTACATGGATTGATTTTATATTAGATGGTAAGTATCTATCACTGATCCATGCATTTTTGTCATGCTGTGAATAAACACTATGTCAGACAGTCAAATTATTCTACAGAAAGGGGCACTCTAAGTTGTTTATGAGTTATCACATGGTAGCATTCATTCATGCCTAAAGAGGCCCAAAGATACTGTCCTATAGGCCCGTTCACACTGCAGTTGTAGCACTATGCTTCCACTATAACTGCCATGGTAACATCCTATGGAAACCTAGGATCTGTAGTTTATTTGGAAAATTTGATTTATCATTAGATATTGTGAGCCAGTGTGTTGTAGTGGTTTGAGCATTGGACTGTGACCCTGGAGACAAGGGTTCAATTCTCTGCACAACCATGGGAACTCACTGAGTGACTTTGGGTGTGTCACACACTCTCATACCCCAGAAAACCCAATGATAGGGTTGCCATAAATCAGAAATGTCTTAAAGGTACATAGCAACAATAATAGTGAGTTAGCAAGCAGTATCAGATTTGGGATTTCCTGCAAGGGTACCAAATTTTTAGCTTCTTAATTGGTGGTTTTTGTTTTTAGTTGCTCCCAGAGATGGGAGGATGCTAGATTTTCTGCTTCATGTGGCACAATAACTTTGTTGCCTTTAGATATGGCTTGGGCAATAGGACATGTCATCTGATGGTTCTACCTCAGGCAGCAAAATGTCTTAGGGCACCCTTAGTCCTCATCTTGTTAGAAGGATTTTACCAGCTGGATCAGAAGCCTTTATTACTAAGAGGCAAGGATTTGTTCCCACAGTGGATCAACATAGATAGTGAAGAGGTGTTAGGCATGTGCCATGTATCATGAAAAACCAACACCAGAGGGAGTTGCAGGAAAATATGGTATTCAAAGACCTGATAAGTCACCTAGTGTAACTAATTCTAGAGAGAAACTGGGATAAATTGCAGTCTGTGTCCTGTGAACAGTACCTTGAACAGAGTCCTATAATAACACATGGTTTTTTCTCAATGGGAGGGCTTTTTAATAATGTGTGCAACCCACACACGTACCATAAAAAGAATGTTATGTTATAATTGAATGTATGCAGGGCTTTTTCAAGGAAAATGCATTTCTGGAGCTCAGAAGGAATCTAATATCCTACTCACGCAATGTTTCCCCCTGAAAAATCAAAATCTGTAAATTTTTCTCTGGCACAATTTTCTTGTGGGAGTATTTGCTTCTGTGGATATAATTCTTTATGCACAGATGGAAAAAATGTGCTAGTCCTCAGTTTGCTAATCAGTAATCAATGAAAGACTGCTTATGAGGGGAAAAGCCTCAGCCAGAATAAAACACTGGCTCCTCAGAAAACCTATGGAAACTTTTGCATAAAACATCCTTGCTGAAATAAAGTCAATATGCCTCCAGTTCTTGAATTCAGTCAGACTTTATTCTGGATAGATGTGTATTTTATCATGCTGTAAATGTTTCTTATACTCTTGTCAGAGACTTTATCAAGAAGCTATGCTCAGAGCTTTATACCTCCAAAACAAATTATGTGCAGCAGTGAAGCTTGCATACGTACTGGCCATTGTAATTTTTTTTTTTTTTTACAAATGATTTGTTTTTCCCATACTTTTCAAAATGCAAAGTTATGCCAAGGCTCGCTCATTAATATTGTTTCCATTGTTGTAAGGAAGGGTACTTTTGTGAAAGTACAAATTGTCAGGATACCAAATGTCTTTGCAATATGGTTTTAGTTTCTATCAAAACTATTGAAAACCCTCCTTTGCATCCCCAACTGCACCAAATGCTAAAAAGCTGTCTCATATAGGAAAACATAGCAAAGTACAACAAGGATAAATGCAACAATCTTTCATTTTGCTCTGGCTGTTGATACTAATTAGCCCTACTGAAGTGTGACTTCTTAGTACCATTGCATTTAGCAATATAACATTTGGTTAGGATGTTGTGTGTGTATGTGAGATGCTGGAGTGTGGGAGGGCATGCTGCCAATATTGGTTAGAAAGCTTTTAGTACTATTTTTGGACTGGCTAAATCTTCCAGTGCTACAAGCATTTCCAGTCAGTGTTAATTACCTGACTAAAAATTCAGTGAAATCACACCTATTATAGTTATAGATAATGTGTACTCATTTATATTACATGCTAGCCAAATCATTTTTGTAACCAGATCTCTGGATAAATGGGAGTGTTTTTAACATTAAGATGGGGGTTACATAAGGATATATAGTGGAACAGGATTAGCATAGAGTTTCAGGTAACAAAGATGCACATAACTGGAGCTCTTCCTTGGAACAGCAGGTGGTTTCCAGCATTAGAGGAGAATTTATTCAGGGTGGTGGGGAAGGACCCATGGAAAATACAGACATGTGTATCTGAAAGCCTAAAGCTCTGGTGACTCTGAGGATGTTGTAGTGATTCTGATACTCCCACATTAAGATTTCATAAAGTGCCAAAGAAGTAAATGGGGATTTGGTGTTAAACCATACAAATTTACTCATGTTAAAGAAGATATATGAGAATGTCACATCATGGTGCTGTAGTCCTTGAGCTTGGAAGTAAAATAACTTGTTATTTGCAATTATGTGACCCCCACCATTAAGAAAGTATGTTAGTTTATTCTTTCTTCCCCCAATTCCCCCCCTTTTTTTACTAACACTGCCGTCTCTCTTAAAATTACACTATTGTTGTAACATAACAACATTTCTATCACTGTATACCTATAAGTATTGGTTACTTTTATAGGGTCCAGCCTTACTAAATGATGGAGAAAGAATATTGCATGGTTCATGTGGCTCATGTGGTATCTTGTGCTCCACTTCAGTGCTGAGGCAGTGAGATGAACACGAAGGTGATATGCCTTATAGAAGTGCATCTCAAGCTATTTGATGGGGGCAGTTTTTTTCCTTCCAAATGAGCCAGGGACTGTTACCCTATTGTGTCCGTTGGCTATAACTGTTTCTTTTTTTCTTGGAAATTCACCTGGGACCAGCAACTGATAGTTCATAGGAAGCTACTTTGAGTAACATTGTTTTTTAGCACAAGCCAGCATCTGATGTATTTATTAAAGTAACAAAAAATAAATTATTTGAGTGACTGACTTGCTGCCCTTGGTTCAGTAACATAGCACATTCATCCAGAAACTTTACAACTTTGAACAACACTTCCATCGTTTTTTGTCTACTGGTCACATGACAATCTGTCTCAAATCCAAAGTGTGGGTGCATGTCTCAGAGGGGAACACCAAACAGGTTAGGCAATGGGCTTGAGACAGGCTGGACTCTGCTTAAATTATTAAACTGACTTTATTCAACCCTGTCCACAAATTCTGGACTATAGGTTGGGGTATAAACTGACAACTGAAGGAATACATTAGAATGATTTTTATTGTAGTATACTTTTGATTCACAACAGTCTTTAATCAGTAATGAGAAGAATGCAACAAAGTAGACCACTGTTAAGGCAATGTTCTTTTAATTAAATTGATATATATCAAATCAAGGACAGCTTGACCAGAAAAAAAACAAAACTACATAGCTCTCTCCCCAAAGCAATGCTGATTTCTTATCACATTCTGGTCCCCTCACCCCACCTTCCCCAATTCCTGCTTCTTCTTCATCAGCCTGTTATTCCAGGACAAACACAGACAGCAGGTGCACTACTAAAAGGGTTGTTTGCAGAACAGATAGCTTCCGATGACACAGCTTGTGAGCCAAGTCAAACGTTACAGTATCGCAACAACAGAGAGTCCGATTAGGCCACTCTCTTGGCTGCTGTAACATCAGCCTGTTGCCTATAGTAAATATTGGCTTCCCAGAAGCTAGTAGTGAACATACTGTACCAATTAGGCAGCAATTTGCCTGAATAGGAGGGGATGAAAAAGGTTGTCTGATGGTCTCACAGAGGCTGCCACTTCTGTTCTTTAAACTGACAGGCTTTCTGGATCACATTTGTACCATGAGGTGAATGCACAGGAGCTTTTGTGAGTCATTCCTTTCATTTTTCCATTAAAAAATGAACTTTGCTAGGTAAAATAAAACAAATGTAAGGGGCAGAGGGTATTAGCAGAGGGCACAGAGTGTTAAACTTGGGAGAAGAAACAGTTGAAATCTCAGTTCAGCCATGAATTCAGTGATTTGCCCAAGGCGATCCAGTCTCTCTTAGCCTCCTAGGATATAATACAATATATATATATATATATATATATATATATATATATATAAAAAAAACATGGGAACAATAATACTAGCCTGTCTTACAGCGTTATGTCGTTATTGTAATTTATGTGTTATACGTTGCCCCCTTTGGGGAAAATACTATATAAAAATATACAAGGCAATTTTGGTCTGAATCCTGTTGGTAGGTAAAATTCAAGTAGACCCATTGACTTAGTGGTTTTCACCAATGTCTTGACACACCATTCAACAAGTAATTCTGTGGGTCTGCTGAATTAGTTGCAGATCTGGGAATAACCAATAGCACTGCAGCCTTTGAGAACAATCATTGTATTTATTTTGTTTCTGTTCTGCCTTTCTGTTTCAGAATGGCCATGGTAGTTCGCAATCACAATGTTTAAAAACAATGGCTAGCATTCAGCTTGGCACTTCAGTCTCTGTAAATGGCTTTATGTGTGCACAAATTTAATTGAGTAGTTTTGCAAAATCCATGCTCACCTGGGGGCTGCTGTGATTTTGCAGTGTATGGGCATCCATTGTAAAGAAGTAGCCATTGGAGTGAATGATGTGCTGTAGCCCAATGTGCAATGGGCATTGATGCTGCACACCAGCTAGGAAATGCCAGAGTGCAACTGGAGCACTCAGTGCACATTGGAAGTGCCTGATGTACATCAGAAATGCCTGATGTGCATTTAAACATTCTTGCCAATGCCTGGACATACATCTTTGCAATTCACTAACAGGATTTCATTGCATTTCTGCAATGTAGCTATGGAGTTATAGACTGTGATGTAGGGTCTCAGCCATCAAGTTTAAAATGGACATAATAAAACAAAGTTTAAAGGCAACTATAGTTGGCCCTCCACATTTGCTAGTGTTAGGGGTGCAAGACTCCCACATAAGTGGAATAATTGCAAATACCAATGTATGTGTGTGTGTCTATCTGTCTGTGAGAAGGGGGCCAAGGCATGGTCAGGAGAATGGACACCCAAGGTTCCAGCTAGGTTGGGGAAAGGAGAGGGAAGGGGGCTGGGTCTTCATGGTTACCCTATACTTCCTCTGTCTTGCCCATCTCTTACCCTGAGTAAGTGTGGAGATGATGCTGAGAAAGTGGGCTGTGAACTGTCCTTAGCTGGTCAAGGAGTGGTGAAAGATGGGAAGACCAGAGGTTTTTAAAGGTCTCTGAGGCCTGATTGGAGTGAAGTGAGAAGTTTCCCCTGGAAAAGTAGCACCTGAGGTGGAGAGAGACAGGGGTTGGAGAAATTCACAGATAAGTACATGAAAGTCAAACCCACAAATGTGAAGGGACAGCTGTACAAGAGGATAAGCAAAACAGTCAGAACAGCCAAAACATTTCATTAAATACTAAATAAATCAAATGAACCACTTTGAAACAGTTTTCAATGCATAGAGTTCTTACAATAATACTAGCTCAACTGTAGCCATTTCTCTATAGGACAGAACTGGTGCACTGGCCAACAGTGCTAAATAGCATTTCTGGCTATTGTGACCATCTGGTGCCACATTGGGAAGTGTACCCCACCTAGATAGCTACATTCTCCAGCCCTGTCCAAAATAGGCCACAAACCCGGTTCAATCTCTTGCCAACAGGACACATCTATTTTGTTTGAATTACATTCCAGCTAGTTTGCCAGCATCTTGTGCATCACTGATTAGTGGTTTAGTGGTGCAGTCTGGAGGTTTAAGTACTGAATGTGACAGATTCACATTCCCAAAGAGATTCCAAAAATACAGGCAACCTCATTGACCCTCACTGAACAAATTCTAGCTGCTTTCAGCTCCACTAGGAACAGTCTTTCAAAAACCTACTAAGTTTTAATTGCCCTTTTAAGACTGAAGTGCCCTGAGACACTTTGAATTACAACAGGGACAGGTGAGAACAATATGTTGTTGCAGAGGAAATCCAGCTTCCTCCCAACAGCTATTATGGGGGTTGCAGAGAAGCTCAAAAAGAACAGAGAGGCCTGTGGATTATAAGACTGACTGTGCTAAGCAAAAATTCATGGCATGTTGTTCCCTGCAAGACCTAGTTCCACTACATCACAGTTACTGACCCTAGATACTACTTCAGTGCAAAAGTCCCAACAATAAGTAGAAAGGGGCTCAACTGGGTCACCTTTTTGAGTCTTATATAGTGGCAGCTGGTGGCTTCAGTATTAGTGCTGCTCTGTGTTTTTGTCTGAATATTAAAGGAAGTATCCAAGGTGCTGAGCTTTAGCACCCAGATACGTTAAATTCCTTGGACAGCACTTTTCAAATTGAGACTGTGTGAATTCACCGCTCCCCTAACATAGAAGCGACCAGCTACCACTAGGCTTATTAAAACAAAAAGGATGTAAAAGTAGCATCAGGGAGGAAAGTATGCCTTTTTAGAGAGAACCCCCCTCTCACTATTTTCAAACTCAAAATACGTAGTTATGAAGTAGCACAAAAAGTTAATGACTCAGGAGAAGCAAAAGGTTATTATTTATTGAGCTTATTGAGCTGTTCCTTGCCACTGTTTTTGTTTCTATTTAATCCAAGTAATATCACTGTTCATAAAAATGTTCAAGCTCAATTGCTTCTCAAAAATCTAATAAAAGTATATTACCCGTCAAATTATGTTGCACGATATACAAACAAAAAATTGCACCAAAACCAACAGAAACATGGAGGACACAGAAGCAAGGAGCCATTTTTGGCTGACTTGGAGAATCACCAATTGAAGCAAACACTCTTTATCCTACAGTGCCTGCTGCCACATTCTGTCAAAGTACCCTCTCACGGTGGCACATGGGGGAAATAATCGCTGTAATGCTTGTAAAGAAATGAAGCTTTCCCCATCACTTTATCTCAATGACAAAGCTGATTTCACCTGCTAAATGTTTATGTGTCAGGATGCTGTTGAAAGTACAAGAATCTTTGCAAGGAAACAGTATTTGAATAAGATGGAAGAAGGAATGACTTGCAACCAAGAAAGAAAGGAGAAAGTAAGAACTTGATTACTATTCTATAGGTGTTCTTTTTATAGGTGTTTTTCCCCCACATGGTGCTAAAAGCAGTACCAAAGCAGTACCCAAGCACTACCCAAGTGGTCTAAGACTCCTTGCTGAGTTTTAAAAGTTGCCAATGATTTAATAAGTTCAAATGCTAAGGAACAGACTGAAGACTTTAACGCTATTGGAACCTGACCATTTCCACTACACTGTGAAATTAAGAACAACGTAAACTTTACATGTCCGTCTAGAAGTGAGTTCAGAGAAACTTACTCCCAGACTTAGAGCAAATAGGATTACAGCCCCCTTTTTATTGTTCTTGTGTACCCTCAAGTTGTTTTTGATTTATGGTGCCCTAAGGTGAACCTATCACAAATTCTTAGCAAAATTTCTTCAGAATGAATTCACATTTGCCTTCCTCTGAGTCTGAGAGAATGTGAACTGCCCAAGGTCACCCAGTGAATTTCCATGGCTGAGCTAGGATTTGAACTCTGGTCTGCAGAGTTGTCCAATGCTCAAACCACTATACCTTACAGCCCTTGCTATTAGGCAAAAGGAGAACGCATTGTTGCCTGCTATTCTTGCTAAACCTTTATGCTTCCTTTGGGTGCATTGTCTTCAATACTGACGACTTAATTCACTCAAGGCGCTTCTCACTAGTTTACTTTAAGACTTGAGTATTTTTGGGTAAAGCCCAATTCAACATTAAACACACAAGGACAAACAGCCCATAGCAAGAGTATCCAATACATCCAGGTTTCTGCTTATTTCATCAAAAGCAGAAAACAAAACAAAAGAGGAATGGTATTTGCTGTTCTTCCTGTTTTTAAAAGCCAGTTTTGCCTGTTGTGAGCACTGAGAGGGAATAAAGTTAGACTAGCACTGGGGTGGTCTAAATTTTTAATGTGATAGAAGAAGTGGTTGAAGGTGTGGATCTGGAACCTCCCTTGCTCCATTTGCACAACGCCCATACTTTTATTCCTTTCTTTTCTCACAGCTTTCCTCATGCAATGCCCCCTCAATGCCCGGTTGGGGTGTCACACACTTTTTTCCCCATGAGAGTAGGGATGGGAGATTTGGGACTGAATCTCCTGCTCCAAGATCAATATTGTTTTCTCTCTCAGAGAGGAATTCTTATCTTAATCTTATTGTTTGGTGGCTTTGAGTCTTTCTGTCAAGGCATTATTGTACATTTGGTCATAGCCAAACTTTCTTTTGTGAGGTCTACATCTTCACATCACCTTGGTGGCCTGGTTGGCCCAGTGGTTAAATGCCAGTACTGCAGCTCAATGTTGTGAGTTTGATCCTGCAGGGCTCCAGGTTGACTCAGCCTTCCATCCTTCTGTAGTTCGGTAAAATGAATACCCAGTTTGTTGGGGGCAATTACCTAAAACACATTGTAAACCGCTTAGGAAGTGCTTAGCACTGATAAGTGGCATAGAAATATAACTGCTATTAGTAACTACTGGTGTCATTTTAACATATGATTTCTTTGCCACAAATCCATTTATTAGTCCCAACTAGAGTAGACTAATTGAATCAACAGAACTTACATACGTTTTGACTGAGCAAATTTCTTTTGATTTCATGGGTCTGTTCTAAATCCTATAATTGGATTTAGGCCTTTAGAGATTTGTTTGTTTGTTTCTACTTTTCAGATCAAAGAATGAAATTTTCTGTTAAACTGTGGTTTCAACAAGTAGTCTGTGTCTAATTTAAATCTGTCGTATAAATTCTTATGCTCATATTTCTGGGTAAAAATATGCAAGTATGTGTTGCATATTGAAGGAATTATTCCAAAAGCCAGGGCACGGATATAAAATATTATTTCAGAACAGACTGTGTGGCCGAGGTTTAATATTTCCAGTTCAGGGCATCACCTCTTGTTTTACACTATCTTATAAGGTCAGAGGTATCAGTTATCCTTTGCATATGGTTTCACATATCAGGGATCCAGAGTAAGAATGTCGTTTCTATCACTCAAAATAAAGGGCGTATATTAAGTGCTATTATTCCCAGTATGAACCTAGGTATTCCTCTTTCATTGTTTCTAAAGCCAGTACAGTATGTTGCATTGTTGTGAGGGCTGTGCTATCATTAGGCAGAGTGAGACAGCAACCTCTTGTAACAGTTTTTTGGGGTATAATGAAAGGATAGAAAGTGGTTATTGAATTATTGCCCATTTCATTTGTGATTGTGTGTATCTTTACTCCTAGAAAGGAAGAGAAAGAGACTCCTGTGAGATTCCCTGTTTCCTTTTTGTACTATGTGCTTTGACTTGAAGGAGAGCCAGTGTGGCATAGTGTTTTGAGAACTGGGCTATGACCCTGGAAAACAGGGTCTGATTCCCTGCTCAGCCATGGAAACCCATTGGGGGACCTTGGGTGCCTCACACACTTTCAGCCACAGAAAACCCTGTGACAGATTCCCCTTAAGTTCACCATAAATTGGAAACAATTTGAATGCACAACAACAACCTTGATATGAGTAGGTACAGAGAGAACATTTGCTGCTCTTTCTGGGGCAGAAATCTATCTTGTGGCAGTTTTAATTGTGGTTTACCATAACTGTGTACTTTCAAGGTGTAATCTACATATGAAACAGGAGTTGCTCATACAAGTGTCCCTTTCATCATTATGAAGCTTAAGTTCCATGGATTCATTGGAAGTTTTAAGATTCCAGTTGACAAATCCACCCAAGGAAAAAATAGATTCAAAAAGATTTTTTGAAGGGCTGGGTGATCATCTTGTCTGGTGATCACACATCAAAGGGCTTGTCTGAATGCCATGATATTAATGATCAGCCACATTTTTTTTCAATTAAAATTGGTATTTAATCATATAAGAAGCTGCAGGGAGAAGAGCTAATTGAGAATGGTGTTGAGCAATATAAACCTTGTATTATAACTATTATTATGTTAGTCCAAAATTAATTTTTTAATCAAGCACATTTTTAAAAATAGTTTCAAGTGTTACATTCCAGCAGGGTGCTGTTGTTCATAGCGGGATTTCTGCAAAAAGCAGTATTATTTATAGGTTACAAGCAATTTAATGAGGTGATGTTATAAAAGAAAATGATACTCCAGAGCATTAGTAGAGTGCAGTTTGGGGCTGCCTTTACTGTGTTCCCCACACAGCGGATTGCTTTTAATCTTCTGAAGCAACAAGAGATGTGAATTAAAAGGTCTTAGACAGATAGAGCTGTTTGGTTTTTAAGTGTGAGCTCCAAAATGTTGTATGAAGGAAAGGAAAGATGCATCTCAGGTACTAGACATTTGCTAGTCTAGGAAGTTTTAATAGTATGTACAGTTCTAGTCAGCCCTGCACATCCATAGTAGCATTATCCACAGATTCAACCAACCATGGCATGAAAATTTTTAAATTCCAAAAAGCAAAACTTCTAGTTGTTCACCATTTTATATAGGGGATGCCATTTTACTACACCATTGTATGTGTTGGGACTTGAGCATCTACAGCTTTGGTATCCATGGGAGATCCTGAAGCCAAGCCCCAGCAGATACGGACAGCCCATTGTACTTTACAAATATGGGGCTTGAGAAGAGCTTGGAAAATTACTTTAAAAAAATTGGTCCTTGATGTAATTAGTTATGTTGATGGCCATAAAAGCAACAATTTACTTTCCCATTTCTATATGGTTACTTTTTTGTTATTTAAAATATGATTGCTTGTCGGTGGTACTTTCTCTGCCTGTATGCCTTGCCATCACTTTAATGCTCACAGTGAAGCATAAGGCAGCAGTGTGAGGCTCAACAGCAACCAGAGCTTAAACCATTTGATACCATGTCCCCTGCCATTTACTGAAGTCATATACTGTAACTATAAAGATAAATAAAAGTTACAGTTATACCACAAAAGGAATTTGTAAGTGGAGTTTTTATGTTGTGGTGTTCTCCTTTGTTTTGTTTTTTTAAATCTAAAATATGTGCACAAATTATTTTGGTAGAAATGTACTACCATTTTTTTTTAAAACAATAATAAGGAAAGGAAGGCGAGAAGCTCGAATGACAGACATCACAAATCGTGTGCCTATAAATAAACAGGTAATATCAGGATAAGGTTGGCATCAGTTTAATGTGTCATCAGCTCTCACCTCTAGAGAGAGAGATGAGAAATATTCATGACAGGTCACATGAGGACTGGGAAATCATTTATAAGCAGGATTGCCCAAGATAAGTTGTGAAAATCAGTGACATTTCCATGTACAAATCAGAGTGTTCGGCTGTAACTGTAGGTTTGTTCAGGGGATATACCTTACACCATTGATACGTATGAGTCCTGAGAGTTGTAGTTTGGTGAAGTACTTGGAATTCTGTGCTAGAGCTCTAGTCCAATGCTCTGAACTACATCTCCAAAGCTCTCTAGCAAGAATTCTAATTACCATATCAAATTACAGACCCAGGATTCCATATGATGGATCCATGGCAGTTAAAAGAAATCATAGTGCTTTAATTATATACTGCAGATATGGTCAGAATATTTCCTATTGGGGAGGAGATGTGTATTCCAGACAATGCTACTCCATCATCTGAGCAGTTGTGCTTCCAAATCACATGGTGGCTGGATATTTAAAATGTCATGTTGAAAGTACTGGCCAGGATCTGTCAGTGAGACCAGGACCTGGAAGGAGAGGATTATTCTTTTGGACTAGCAAATGCCTAAAAGTGTCCAAGATATTTGCTTTGATGAAAGTTGTAGTACAACAGAATAATATGTCATGGATCAGTCAAGCTATTTGTGCTTGCCTGCCTGCTTTCTTCCCTCCCTCCCTCTCTTCCTTCCTATCTGCTATTTTCCTCCTCTGTCTGTCTGTCCATCTTCCAAATTTGGATGTGTCGTCTTCTCAGGTGTGGCAGTAGTAGGAAGAGTTATGAGTTACGTTATGTGCCACAGCCTACAGATAAATGTGAAGATGCTGGCATGGGCTGATACCATTATTGGCTTGTGCTAGAACTTGAGCCTCCTGCTGTGCCTGAGGAATGATTGGCATGGAGAGGGCTGTGCAACCCAGTGGAATTCCTGCTTTTATCCCTTGTCTCCTGAACCCACCCTTGTCTAGGGAAGCACTGCTAGTACACTAATACTATATTAACCACCAAATTCCAGTTTGGGTGGAATTTGACAATCATCATTAAGAGGTGACCTTGCTTTTCTTGATGTCTGTTTTATTTAATATCATGTGATTCAGACAGATAGCTCCTAGTGCGACCAGTTAAAAGGCCTGACCTGTTACTGGCCTGTTGATTTTACTGAGAACTACTTTGAGATTTGAAAATGAGAAGTGATATATAAATGTTGGAAGCAATAAATAAAAACATCCAGCTTTGCATTAACGAGTACTCACTAGGAGTACCCAAAAACTGATTTGTAGGAGAAGGGCCTTCAGTTTTCCAGAAACATTATAAGGATTGCAGTAGTAGTCAAGGAAGGGGGTACGGATTGTCCCTTTCCATTTCCACTGGGAGAAGCAGCATAGTCAGAGGGACAGCCCTGTTGGATTCTGTTCTGTATTTTCTTTGGCAAAGAAAAGAATAAAGTAGTGGGTTGAATACATGATTACAAATGGGAGATGGTAGCTGAGATCCTCGATTGAGGTTAGCAGTGTAAATCTCTTCATGCAGAGTTAAGCAATGATTGTGCAATATCAATCTTTTATTGAATGGTAGCATTGTGCAACTGAATGCACATTTCAGGGGCATATGGATATGCCATTGGCTGAGAAAATACATCTGCATGCTCTGCAGCGATCACATGTGCAATTCTATTTCCATGACCTTGAATGGAATATGCATGTTGCTTCTACAGAAAAAAAAACTTACACAAATGTAAGATACCAACAGGATTCTGGTCAATGTTGAATGGTCTTGACCAGAGTTGTAGCTCTAGAGAGGGCAAAATGAGGGTCTTGCACTCCCCAATAAAGATTCTACCCACCCTGAAATTTTTATTCTGTCCCAAAATTTCCAGAGTTGCAGAATGAGACACTAAAAATCTTTCACACCTAGAACTTTTACATTTGCTGTTTTCATATTCCTTTTGGTAACTTTGTCTGTCTCTTTTCTTTGGACACCTAAACCATATTTACTGATGCTCAACTCAAGTTTTAGTTTACTGAATTTATTTCAATACTAGAAATTTGGGGACTAAAGGAAAAGTTCAGAATTCTCATTCGCCTTCCCCTACAAGTACATGCCTGGTCTGGACCCACCTCTGCTTGGGATATAAAATTGTCTGAATGAAGAAGGGTGACTTCACAATGAGAACCTCTCAAGAATCACCCTTAGACTCTGCATATTTGTTGCTGTGTGCCTTCAAGTCATTTCTGACTTATGGTGACCCTTAAGTGTATGTATCATGAGGTTTTCGTGGCAAGATTTTTTCAGAGGGGGTTTGCCTTTGTGCTAGTCTGAGGCTGAGAGAATGTGACTTGCCAAGGGTCTCCCAGCGGATTTCCATGGCTAACTGGGAATTTGAATCCTCATTTGCAAAGTCAGAGTCCAATGCACAAACCACTATACCCCACTGGGTCTCTCAATAGCATTTACTTTGTTCATATAGTTCTTGGTTGTATTTAATCTGATAAATCAGAGAAAAAAAGATCTGAAGGATAGTATCTATCCTCAAAGTACTGTGAGACATTTAGTGCCTAATAATCCTAGCTCTATCAGTTTTTCCTGTTTTATTGTGTAGAGCTAGGACTAGAGGTACTTTCTGCCCTATCTCTGCCCTCGAATGAACGTTTAGTTTCATTGTTTTCTAAAAGCTTGAGGGGGAAAATAGCCTGTTTTTTTAAAAAAATCTTTAGCAGTAAGCATTTCTTTTTAAGCACTCACAAGAGGTAGCAAATTTATATCTCTCAGCCATTCTGAAAGTTGTAATAAATAGCACCCCAAGCCAAACACTTCCTAGGCTGCACTGAATTAAATTACAGAAGAGGTCAAACCCAGGCCATAATGTTCTCCATGCATGGAGAGAGTGACAAATTTGAAGTAATGTCGAAATACAACCCAAGAGGAGCTGAATGTCTAATTTCATTGTTGTTTCAGTATCTTGAATGCATCAAATGGAATAAACCAAATTGCAACAGACTCAGATTTTTAATGCCCATTTGCAACTGAGGCTGCTGTCTGGTTCAGCATTCCATGCCCTTGCTTACTGTATGATAAGAAGCAAAAATGATTGTATTAGCCATCATTAAAAAAAAATCAGAATTCCATGTTAGTGTAATACCTTTATTAGATCAATTCAATATCGTGTGAATGCTCTCCAGCTTTTCAGAACTCTTGATATGGAACACAGTAAATAAAGCAAAAAACAAACAAACAAACAAACAAAAAAGGCAGGGGGGAGGCAAGCAATGGCAGGGTGAGAGGTGTCTGACATTGAAGCCAACTTGTCTGCATTTAGTCCCAGTCTTTGGCTGGAAAGGACAGATGATTGCACAGACATTCAGGTTACAGTCCATCATAATGGCCTCAGGTTGCGTCCAGGATTTCTCCTAGGTCAGCTGAGATTTCTTTCTCTTTTATCCATCTGTTCCCATCTTCTACCATCTCTTTCATGCCGCTGTAAAACGTGTTTTGCAGGAACCGTTTCTCCATGTTTAAATATCTTTGGTCCCGAAGCTACTGTAATAGACTGAAGAATCAAGCCAGGTTTCCTCAGTGTTCACAATGCTAGTTATATGCCTTGTAGGATTCAGAAAGACCCACACGCAAAGTGTTTCTGTGGAGGTATGAGAAAGTAGTGGCTGGTTTCCTTGACTTCTGACTTTTTGTGTGTTGGCACTGAAAATGAACACACCAGTGTGGCACAGTGGTCCCAGTGAGACCAGAGGTTAAATTCCCACTTGGCCAGGAAAACCCATTGGGGGACTTGGAGCAAGTCACAGCTTCACAGGGTTTTGTCAGAAAGATTTATTCCCACTAAACTCCACTAAACAAGTCTTTCTGACAAAACCCTGTGATTAGGGTCACCATAAGTTGGAAATGACTTGAAGGCACACAACAACAACAAATTGAAAATGAGAAGCTTTCAAGAGTGGTGTTGAAAGCAGGAAACTGGAAAAAGAATCACAATGAATATGGAGTTATCCACCAAAACCTATTGTATTGTCTCATTGTAGAACAGAGGTGAGCCTGGATTTCTGAAAGCAATGCCAGTGATATGCAAGCTCTGGCAGGGTCTCTGAAGCTGGTGAGGCTTCAGGGAAAGGTTGACTGCATGTCTGCTGTCTGGGAACCAGCCTAGTACAGAGAAGCTCATCACCAGAAGCTTGGCTGCAAGCTGATGAATTGGCAACAGTAACTATGAACACACTTATGAATAATTGTGATCTGCATCCATAGAAGGACTAGCTGTACTGATTAAAGGGATCTTCAAGGTGTTTATAATTTATGTGGAATACTGCACATGGCCATTTGTATCCTAGTTATCTGGGGCAAGGTTTTATTGTGCAGCTGCAATGCATGTCTAAGCAGCATCCAGATGTTGTTTTGTCACCCTCCTGTGACTTCTCTTTTTTGTAGCTCTCCCATGATTTCCAACTACTTCTTGCTTCTTTTTTTATTTCCACTGAAAATTTGCTAAGGAGTAAAAAGCAGAATTGCCTTTTGATTGGCTGTGCTAGAAGCCATCCATCTAGGAATACTCTTGGAGCACACACCAGTCAGGTGCTAGATGAGACATTTATCATTTCTTTCAACAAGAAAAACACAACCACTTAAAGCTAGTGATGTATTTGAGATGCTGTGTGAATGTGATGCAACTTTCTTACCATCCTATCCACTTTTCCTCTCCCAGCATGACCAAGAACCGGGTTGGCAGAACATCTCAGTCTTCTGGCAGGTTATTGGGTTGACGTGGGGATGGGAGATTTTTCCTTTTCCAATTCCATTCACAGAAGCACTAGTTCCATTAATAGATGTGCTCCATTGGATCCTGACTTGTAACAGATGCAATTAAATCCAAGCCCATTTAGGGCTCTTCCATATTCATCTAAAGAAGCGTGAGTTCTTACAATACAGCTCTTTGGGTGTTGTTAGTTACTGTTGCTCCTTGCTCACTCACTCTATTCCTTTTGGGTTCTGTTCATAGCAGTTTCTTGGTTCTGCAGTGGGGCGCTTCCAGTTTTTTTTAATGGGATGTGGTTTAAGTGAGATATACTATCATTTGAAAAGGAAATATTCACTTCTCTGAGTTTTTTTTTTAGTTGTAGCACTATAGCACAAAAATGTGACTACACTGATGCACTATAGCATGATAACTCTAATAAAATTCTTAAAAAGAGAGAAAAGAGGAATATGTTTCAAAATTAAAAAGAAACACTTGAGGGTGGAATAAAATGTGGTACCTGGTGGTGGGAATTGCCAGAAAATAGTCTGGAACTACAGAAGCGTTGTTTGCATATTTAAAAAAAAATCTTAGAGCAACATTTTAAAAAAGTCCTAGAACAACAGATACCACAACCTCCCAACACATTTGCCCATATGGAGGAACCCTCAGAGATTAAACTATATACTTCCACTAAGCACACATTTTCTGCTGTATTCGGAGTATGGGAAAATAATCCATTGGAAACATGTTTCATAAGTAAACAGTACTAGCTGGAGGATGCTGAGAAATGCAGTTCCAAAACTGGCTTTTCCAAAGGACTGCCATAGGCCTACTCTTGCCTGTTGACTAGATCAGAAAGAAATATTCTGGTCTCGGCTTCATGTTCACCTCCAATATGCAATACACAAGCCCAGTAGGTTACACTACATGCATGCAACTATCACTTCTAGTAAATACCTTTTTTTCAGTTTTTATAGTTTTTCCACAGAACTGTTTATCTGGAGATAGCATTACAGCAAGAGAGGGAGTCATGTGGACAGAAGGAAAATCATCCCTTTTATGTTGTCCTGCTGTTGTTAAGCCTCTCTCCCTCTCCCAATAGTTTATCCTTTAGGTTGTAGAAAGATAGAGGGGGAACATTTGACCTTCAAATTGTTTTGGACTTCAGTTCTCAAAAACTGCGGCCAGTATAGGTAGAGGTTAAGGATTACAGGAGCTGAACATCTAGAGGGCCAGAGGTTCTTCTTTACTTCTGTTTTAAAGGATTACTGTAGCCTTGCTTGGCCTGCTGCATCAATCTGTTCTGAATATAAACTCAGAATCTGAGTTTAGCTTCACCCTGGTCCTTAATCGCCCTCTGGACCTCAATCTCATCTAGAGTCTTTTCACACTACATAGTTGTAGCTTCATTACTCCATTTTAACTGCCATGGCTGCATCCTGTGGAATCCTGAGATTGTAGTTTGGGGAAGCACAGCTCTCTGGCTGAGAAATCGAAATACTCCCCCTAAACTACAAATCACAGGATTCCACTGGATGGAACCCTGGCCATTAGAGTGGAATCACAGTGCTCTAATTGTGCAATACTTTACCTTTGGCCCAGCCAACTCTACAGAGTAATGTAGTCACTGACCTGGTTCAGTGACATGAAAAATACATTGAGATAAACATGAAAATACTACAGAAAGATCAGCTCTAGCCCATGACAATTTGCTATTTGAAGCAAAGAACAAAATGGCATCTATTCCCAGTTACCTGAACAGAAGCCAGCTTAGCTGACAGGTCAATCTCACTTTAACATTGGTGATGGGATAATCTCTGCCACATCTGAGGCAGCAGACTAATTTAGGGAGCCCAAGTTGGGCTGGGTGGCATACAGAACTCTGGCTTCCAATAGAGGATTGTTAAAGAGTCCTGGACAAACAGCCAGCAGGCTGCCACCGCTGGCCTCTCTCTGGCATTTGCCACCTCAGGTAATTGCTTCACTTTGTCTCTTGGTAGATTTGGCTCTGACAAACACAGAGCAAGCAGTCCTTTCACTTGTGCTGTGGCTGGATGTTTCTTCTCATTCTTTACCCATGCTGCATTTATAGCGTCAAGGAAATAAACAAATCCAAATTTAAGAGATTATCCAATTTATTAAAGTTTTATGATCCAGGGTGTTGGCATATGCAAAGCCAGCAAGAAGCTTTTAAATGTGTAGTTATAGATAGCAATTTCCTAACCATTTAGTGGTGCTCGAAGAAATTCCACACCATGTTTGATTGATAGATAAATAAAATTTTCTACATGGGGAACCAGGGATCCATAATAGGAGATTTAAGTTGACACTCTCTGCACATTAAAATGAGACAGATTGTTACTGTCCTTTACTCCCTTCTAAGTGAAATAAAAACAATCATGCAACTATATATTTCATATCATGCATCATTGTGTACTGTTTGCCTGTGTGGACTGGGTCTCTCATTGATCTTGGAAAATGGACCATGTCTTCCAGCTGCTGGTAATGCTGGGAAAGAGAGATTTTGAGAGTGTAGTCCAAATCAGTATTTGTTTATTTCATTGATTGATTTATATGCCACCTTTCTCCTACCATGGGACCCAAGGCAGCTTATAAAATTTAGAGATTATCTAAAAATGCACTATAACATTTTTTTAAAAAAAATTAAATCTCAGTTCTGTTAAAAACACATAGTTAAAAAGTTTAGGAGCCCTGGTGGCGCAGTGGTTAAATGCCAGTACTGCAAGCCACAAGGTTGTGAGTTTGATCCTGCCCAGCTCCAAGCTTGACTCAGCCTTCCATCCTTTCGCAGGTCGGTAAAATGAGTACCCAGCTTGTTGGGGGCATGTATAGAAATGTTTCGAAATACATGCTATTTGTAAGTTGTTCGCTGCCTCGATCCATATGGAGAGGCAGGGTACAAATAATTAATTTTTTTTTTTAATACATGTAGAACATAAGTAACTTTTCAAAGATTGATGAGAGACCCAGTTCACACATACAAACATTGATAACTCCCAAGATTGTATTGCCCTTATACAAATCCATGCTGCAACCACATCTGGAATGCCATGTACAATTCTGGCCCCAGCACCTGAAAAGGACATATAAATATGATCAGGGGACTGGGGGGAAACTCTTCTATGAGAAAAAGGTTACAGTGTTCTGGCTTGTTTAGCTGAGGTAAGAGGAGACATGATAGAGGTATATAAAATTATGTACACCGTGGAGGAAATGGACAGGAAGATTTTCTCCTTTGCTTATAATCCGAGCAGCCGGGGTTCTCCACAGAAGCTGAACTGTGGAAGATACAGTACAGAGAAGCGAAAGCACTTATTCATCATCCTTAAAACAGTGAAATTCACTGCCACAAAATGTAATGTGGTTGTTAGCTTGGAAGGCTTTGAAGAAGAAAAGCCAGAAAGTCACTGTAAAGCCTAAATGAGGTAGAGTCATCTCAAAGAAAACAGTTTACTTAGACATAAAACATTTTGCAAGTTTTTAGAGATTTCAGGTTAAGTTAAACATGCACAAAACATTCTGAGCCATATTCCCCAACATCTTGACATGTTCTGTTGATACGGTAACACTTAGAAGCCTAAAATAAGATACAAAGAACAAGTGTGACGCATATAGTTTAGAAACAGTGTTTGCTTCTTGTTGGTGAGTTCATATGTATGTCACAGCCTTTTGTTGCTTAGCTGCTATTACTGCACTTCTATGTGAAGTTGGATTAATTGCTTGTTTGAAGAGGGACTCTGGGCTACTAAGCCAGAGTCTACCTGGTACTGTGTTGTTAAATAAACTACTGAGTTCAATTTACTGTCAGACTTCATTCGTGAACCTTAAAGCAGGGAGGACTCCACCTTTAAAAGACAGATACATGGCAATTGATGCAATCACATGTCCTCTATTCTACATGGTACAATTGTTTTCACCTACTATTATGTTATTATAGCTACACCATGAAACAGCTCTGTTACTATGCCACATGTTCCTGGTGATTTATTTCTTTCACGTTCTTTGAGAGTCTCTTCCACTTTACTTTCTAAAATTGAGGGTTCATTGTCAAATGGTTCCTCCTTGAAGGAATCTGTTATCTGATCATCTCTTTTATATAGTCCTTCTGCCATCTTTCTGTTTTGTCCTGATCAGATAACGTGTTTCCGTATTGATCATGTATTATCCCTTTGATTTCTTGAATCTTCAGCAGAAGATTTTTCTTCTGTTTCTTTACATTAATTATTATAACAGTTTTCTTTATCTGATTACCTACACTACACTTGATCTTAGCCAAAAGGCCGAGAAGCGATGTTGGCCAGTGAGTAGATGCATACTGTATATCTTGTAATCCTTGTGAGACTGTTATCTCTTAGTAGTACTGTATTTTTGACCAAGTTTATTACGTTGTTTTTATTTATGTTTTATGTCTACTTGTATCAGTACTTAGTTTTTTTTGTCCTTGGTACTATTTTGGTGTAACCTTTTTACTGGTCTATGACCAAAATAAACAATATCTATCTATCTATCATTACCTACACACAAGCTTCTGAACAGTTGCATTCAGGATTGTGACACTATTTATGTCACGTTTACTTCTGCCATTTGAAGAGTTTTATCAGTCATCTTATTAGGCTTTTCTTTCTCTTTGGCTACAAATAGTGCATTCTTCCCTAATATGTCCCTGGTTTCAATTTGGAGTTCTTCTGGTTTCTGGCAATTAGGCTTAGAATTAAAAATCTGTTTGTTCCATGGTCTTTAAATTCTACAGGATGTTCCCTGGATTGCATTTTGGCACTGTGATTGATTTAGTGCACTTTTTTACCTTTATTTTTATTTTTGATATTAGCAGTTTCAGTAATAGGTGCTGCAATCTGCTTCTGTTGTGTTTTGTTTTTTGCAAAGAGAATAGAGCTTCCCCATCTTGTGCTTCCAATTATGTGATTGGTTTGATTTCTCCAGCCAAGTATTGTTCTGCTTTGTTTCTTACTTCTTTCCAATTCCCTATGATTATCCACATGTCCTGCTTTGGTGCATGATCAGTTTCTACCAGGATTCCTGCATAGAATCTTTTAATGTTTTCCTCTTTGCCTCTGTAGTTGGAGCATAAACTTGGATTATAGTTCTGTTGATAGGTTTCCCCCAAAGTCTTACTAATATTTTCTGTCAGACTTTGCATTATATCCCCTGACTCCTTTTGCTGCATCACGTCTCACTATTAATGTGTCCCCATTTCTTCTCATTTCCAGAGTAAAATGCTATGTAATTACCTGATTAGCAGGTATTCCTATCCAGTTTAACTGACTCACAGCAACAATTGCTGTGTTTACACATTCCCTTTCTTGTTTTACAATTTCTAGCTTCCCTTATTCATGCTTTTCATATTCTGTGCTCCTACTATAGCCACAGGGAGCCTTCAGACTTTTCTTTTGCATCTGGGCATATCAGCAGGGGAATCTTCTTTCAACTTGATTCCAGTTACATAATTACACACAGCACTCCATGTAATTGCCATTTGCTCTTTTCTGTAACAGGTTGAGTGCCTTCTGATCCAAGACTCCAGTCTTCCAGCACAATCTTTTGCTTCATTTTGGATTGTCTTTCACAAGGTTTCCAAGGTAAAAAACATTCAGAAATAGTTTTCTATTGTATCCTTCCACTACCAACAAGAGTAAACTAAAGTGCCACTGTTGTTGTTTCTATTCCAGACCACTGTCACCTCTCCATTATTGGTATTACCCAGTAGTTTCCCTTCATTGTGTTAAGGTGTTTCATACATTTTATTCTGAATCTTCAAGAAAACCTGTTCAACATGGGAGAATCTACCAGCAGCTCTGCTAAAGTCAGCATAGCCTCTTACCTCATGGAAGCCCACAACTTCACTAACACAGAAAGGTGGTGCCATGGTGTGAGTTACTAACATAGCTAATTATTAATTAAACAAATATATTTGCACATGAGGAAAAAACATATAAAGAAAAAGCCTGCTGTTTTTTTTTTTTTTTTGAGGTATGCTGTTGTAGAAGGCGTCACCTTAGAGTGTGCATTCCTCTTAAGTGTCCTACAGGAGGGCATCCCTCTGAAGCTGGCGCATGAAGGCTGTGTTTTTCAGAGCCTAGTAAAATTATTTTTTTGACCACAATCCCTAGAACAATGACCATGCTTCCTCAGAGATTCTGGGAGTTGTAGTCTAAAAAGTAACTTTTTAAAGCTCTGTATTAAATCTTATTTAAACATATGAATGTTTCATGTTTAATTGATGTCACTGTTTTCATTGATCAAGATCTTTTAATGTAATTTTGCCACTCAAGTTTATTTGAAGCTAGAACTAAAACAGTGAAAATAAGTGTACACAGCAAGAAATTCACAAGATGAGCAAACCATTCAGGAAGATTAGAAATTATTTTTTTAAAGTGACACTGAAATAAATGTGCTTTGAGGTCTTTTGTTTCTCTATTGCCTAGGAAAAAATCAATTTGTTTAAATTCATCTTATGTTTCTGATTTTCCCATATGCAGGAAAGAAAAAAAAAAACAAAGAAGAAAATCAGTATATGCTAAGACTGCAGGAGAATAAATAGAAGCAAGGATGCCTTGGAAAACAAACATAGTCCCACGTACTCTCCCTTGGCAGCCTGGCTTAGCAGAACAAATAATGGCTTGCTCTTGTTTCTTCCAAACAGCCAAGCCATTAGCAGTTTAAAGGAGGCAAAATAAAACACAAACAAAAATCAGATGGCCACACAAAGATCATATAACCCCTATTAATTTTTGAGTTGAAACATTAACGGCCTTCTTGTACATGCCTCATCATCCAAATTAGCATAGTTTACAGTTTCTTCCTATTATTTAAATGCTGAAAATTGAATCAAAATGAGTCTGGTTTTTTGTATTCTGGCTAATGATGTCCAGCATGTTACTTTAGGTATGATCCAGCTAAGTCAAGTCTGTTTATAGCTAACCTACATGCTATTCTCCAGACACTTATAACATTTAATGGCTTCTCACTTCCAGAGTGTCCTTAAAGATATTATCAATGTAAGTTGTGTACAGTGTGGTATGAGGGGATAAAGAGTGGCATGACTTTCAATACAGAAACTAGTACCTATAGCTGGCTGTGAAAAAAGTCTAAAATGGCATGATGGTTTTTAGACGTATAGCCTAGACTATTCACAAGGACAAAGGACCTCAGAGAAGATGACAGAGGATCTCTGGGCATGCATCTACTGGAGCTTTTCTGTAATGTGCAAGTGTCCATAGCATAATTATTCCTTGAACATTTTAATGTATTTTCTAGCTTTTTTCTCCCATTGCAGGACTCAAGGCATCTTACATTATGGATTAAAACAGCATACAATAGAATTACGACTACAACTGTTCTTGCTGCGGGCCTGGTTGATGCACAATAAAAGGCAAAATATCACCCTACTGACAGAGGTGGGTTAAACCGGAAAGAGAAGATATGTCTACACATATCTGGTTTAAATATTATGTTTCCCACAGACAGTCAAGGACACTGTAGCCTTTTATGTGGGCAAGGATTCCCAATCTGTGTGGAGTTTTGGGGCACTCCTACTGATAGTTATACAGAAATTCAGATATGATTCATGGTTGAGCCCCCCATGAGAGTTGAGCCAAGGATCTGGAAGCTTGTGACTATGCCTCACATAATAGCACATAGTCTCTGGGCTTGACCACATGATTTTAAGGAATCTTGCTGTGAGATAGGAGCTTGCCAGATTGGGGAGTTTGTAAGATCTCAGTCCAAGCACTGAGACAACTTCATTAGCTAAAAGTTTTGGGATTTATTATGGCCCTTATTGTGGTTTTGTGGCTTGGGAGATGAAAGAAACAGCATGAATCATAGGTCTTCACTTGCCCATCAGCCACACATCTAGTAATGCAATATCAACAATGTATATCGAGGAGATCTCTTGAGAAAAACACATCTATGCCAAAGCTCTAGGATTGCCTTGGCAACATGTATTTGCTGTACAGATATCCACAATCCATGCCCATGACACATTCCATTTTTAGCAGGCTCCTGGGAACATAGAACAACACTTCAAGAGCCATGGCAGGAAGGTGAAATGAAGAAAAGCCCTTTGGCCACTAGAAATGGCACTGACCTTTAACATCCCCTTTGGTACGTGAAAGAAGACAGTAGTTTAATGTCCTGAAGCAGCTGAAGATTTAACCTCTGGACTTAGACTTGAGTGAAACTAGTGTAACTTGGGAGAGCCTTTGGCAATGTCAATGGAACTACACCCATATCAAGTATGCATACACTCAACCTCAGGCAGACCCAGGGAAAAGTTACTGTAGCATTCCATCTCAGTAGTATTTACACCTGCTATGCAATCTGGTGCCAACTAGGCAACAGCTGGTTCCTTAAATTTAAGGCTTAAATTTTGGGTCACACCCAGTTGGCTTGCAGAGTTGTAGCAATGCAATACTAACACAGCTGCAGCCCAGCAATCATGTCAATAGCTGTTGTACAAGAGCAAGATCTTACTGTTCTTTCTGCCACAAAGCCTCTCTCCCACCGCCTCCTTTGGTCCCAGCTTTCACAGCTTAGTCGCAGATTCCCTTATACACAATAATAATATTTAGCACTTTCATGGCACTTCACAGCTTCAAAGCACAGTTCAAGCATTTAACTAATTAATCAGCAATTTGTTAGTTAAATAATCATTAGCATATATAAATATCCCAGGCTGGATTTGTTGTCCATGTAATGGATGGAGTAATGGATTTCCGTGTGAGTGAAACAATTCCTGAGTACATTTAAGGGAGGCAGGGTATAATTTGCACTTTGACACTGTGTATTACTTGTAGTCGTACTTGTGCCCCAGGAGTGTAGCTACATGGGAAAGCAGGAAAATGAGGCCACTGCCCCCCAAATAAGAATTCCACTCCTGAATGAAATTTTGCTTCAGTCCTCAAACTTCTGGCATTGCAGTAACTTAAAACTTCAGGGGATCTAAAGCACAGTTTAACCATCCAAAGAAAAAGGGCAGTCAATGTTACCAAGGGAATGTGAAAAAAAAAAGAGTTCTAAATGTGAATGGTTTTCCATGTCCAACAATGCTAGAAATTTAGAGACTGAAGCAAAATTTCATCTGGAGAAAATAATTCTCATTTGGAGCGGCAATGCTGTTTCCCCAGGAGATACATTCCTGATGAGGGTAATGGTGGCTAAAAATCCAGGAAAGAGAAAAAGTACTTGGTTTGAAGCAACTGAATAACTATGTTTAGATAGCTGTTGGGGCAGAAATGGATTTAAAAAGTTGCCTAAATTCAAGTATGTTTGAAGCTATCTGTGATGAGACCTGTACTGAAAGCTATCATGATCTCCTCTTGGTCTGGCTTTGGGTGCTCCACTCCTTGATTTGGTCTGGGGAGCTGGGATACTTTGCAAAAATTCCTTCCTTTCTTCCTTATCCTTTTGCAACTCAATTGGCGCCGCAGTATCAGGAAAGATGCATTTCCAGCTGTCCTCCTGAGTACAGGTACTGATTTCTGCTCTAAGGTTCAATTCAAAACTGACAAAAATGTTTAGAAGAGCCTTTAAAACAGACATTTGGATTTATTATTTTCTTCATCTGCCTTCATCCAAAGCATTTAAGTGGCAGTAATACAGTGCGTTGATGAACATATTCTGGTTTATGTAGGTCCAACTTAGTAACATCAGATCTCATTATCTTCATCCTTAATAGAGCCTGCAGGCAACATTTTGAGCAAAATCATTACTGAAGTGAAAAATAAATAATGTGGGAACAGTAAGGGGTTAATCAATGCCATTGTGCAGCAGTCAGCTCATAACGAATATTCCCCTGAGACTTCAATTAAGGCAATGCACTCTCTCGTCATTCTCTTATAAGTTATTATCAAAGTACCAGCCCTATTCTGTGCACTATATGAACGCTTAACTATTCCAGACGAGCTAAGTCTTTATAGGTATCCAACAATCTCACCATCATTTCTGAAAAGAAACAGACAGATTTTTAAAAATGGAAATTAAAAGGATACCTTAGAGATGAAATAGGTTTCCCTCCCCCAATTCTGATTGTCTAATGCTACAATATTTTTACAGGTTGTAAATAAAGAGGAATTTCAGATACAGAAGCCTGAGACAGCACTGTTTGGTTTGGAACAAAGCTGGCTAGGCTACCTAGGGGATTCTGGGTGTTGTAATAATCAAAGTAAGCTTTCTAACTTCTGGTTTAGAATAACAAAAACTAACGGCCTTTCTGTCCTACACCATTATAGTACTATTATTCCACTTTTAACATCCTGTGAAATTCTGGGGTTTGTAGTTTACTGAGGCCAAAGAGCTCTCTGGCTGAGAATTCTAAATACCTCTCCCTAAACTGCCAACCCCAGGATTCCACAGGAGGTTGAAAGTGAAATGATAGCACTATAACAGTGTAGTGTGGAAAAGCTCTAAGTGTGGGACTTGTGCATTCCATCCTCCTCTGGCATGGTCTTGTGTTCTATCTTTTTCAGCAAATCAAATCATGGTTTTTGCAGCTCTTGTTTTTTGGGAGCAAGTACAAACCACTGCTCGTAAGTTTATATAGAAGAGAAAGATTCTGTCTGCTGTGAAATAAAGACAATATGATTTTGCAATGACAATGAGATGGAGGGGAATTAAAATGAGGAGAATGAAGGTAAGCCAAAGTCTCATGTATGCAGCACAAATCCATTTTTCTGCCCTGTTCACACATTCACACACACACACACACACCTTTTAGCTTTTACTCATGTGTTTTCATTTGTCCAATACATGGTTGGAAAGTTCCTAATACAGGCTATAAGCACAGTACAAATGTAAGAGTGATTTTATGTAATGTGATAGTATTATTAACATGTCTTATATAACCCCCTGAAGTAGGCCTTAATACCTAAGGCTTTTCTACCAATTAAGAAACATATTTTGAGCATCTTAAGGTGAGTCTCTTGTTTCTTTGCCTATTCAGTGCTAAACTGTGGCTTCCTGTGAACCTAATCAGAATATAAAAGCACTCAGAACTGTAGTGTACAAGCCAGAATATACATGCAGAACATTTTATGTATTATGAACTGCAGATATTCATTTCTACTCCCACACAAAAGTGCCACCCATGTAGGAAGTACATGACATTCTTGCAGATGGAATGAATGTAAAATCCACACTATGGAAGTCTCTGTGTTAGGGAGAACTTTCTCTCAGTTACAAACCTTGAAGAGGAACAGCTGCAGCTATCACACTATCTGTAAAGATTTCATAAGAGCACCTTGCGGACAAGGATGAGTTGAGTATTAAAAACACTGGGAAAACTGAACAGAAGTGGGGCCATTGTTTATTCTAATGCTGGAGGTCTACTTCCCCCCCTGCTATGACATATAATTACGGTTGGGGGTGAGAGGGTGGGCTCCCTCCCCTCCCTCCCCTTTGGCAACTACATGGAATTTTGTTTGAAGCGGCAAACTTCTAGATTTCTGTTGTATAATACTTGTGACTCAGTAATAACTAATTTCTTGAAGGTAACTGTTGAAATTGCGGCAGCAGATGGGCAATTAGTGTTCTCTTGAGAGGTCTCTGGGGTGTAATGATTTTCTAGGCCACTTATCTTCTCTGTAGTGCATTGAAACAGGTCCTTGTCACATTTAAATGGGACAAACGGAAACTTGTGCTCTTTCTGCATTTGCTGTTCTTATCATAGTCAAAAGCTAAAAGAATTTTCCCCTCAAGACCACAAGTTTTACTTTTACATTTTGAAGAACTCTGTTTACAAATACTACAATTAAGTGTACTATATGGGTTTATATTGTGTAGTAAATGCTTACGCAGTCAGCCAGGTCTTTTCTGTGTCACACGTTAAGAGTAAAGGGGTGTAACTTTCTAATGAGAAAGCCATACACTACTGTTCTGCACCCCCTTGCCCCGGTAGATCTGGTGAGCTGGGATGCAGGACTGGACCCTGTTTGTAATGGTTATGGAACTCCCTCTTTCAGGAAGTCCAGTGTGTTCCTTCTTTATTGGAATGTGGATAAACTTTAAGGCAGTTTTGTGAAATTTTCTCTTCTAATCTGTTATTTGTTTATTTTTTAATCAAAAGATTTGTAACTCACTTTTTAGCCAAAGCAGGACCCCTGAGATAACATTTGAAAAGAAAATCAATGTTACATGACTTGAAATATCTTGTTTCCTGTATGCTTCAAAACTACATACATGATATCTTACACCAAATCACTGAATGAAATGATGTCTTTGCTTTTATTGACTTATTTGGCTTTATTTATTTCTCACTTGCCTCTCTCTATGGATTCAGGCGAAAAACAACAATGGATTAAACACATTAGGTTATGTTTACATTTACACTTCTGTTATAATTACATTACATTTCTTTGTAAGATCTTAGACTTACTGAGGTCTCAGACTTACACATATTTGGAACAGAATTCTATATTAGTTACTATACCTCTATGCAACATGGAAATGATAATATAAAATTATAAAAGTTACTTTTTTGAGGGCGCTAAAACTCCCTGAATCCACCAGCCAGTGTGTAACTTAATAAATAACTTTCCCAAACTCTGTGTAATCCTAAGTAATAACTCAACATTAATGATAGCTTAGATACAGCTAGAACATGTGTCAAATATCCCACCTGGGTTGCACCAGAAAGAAAGGCCTCCAGTTTGCTTATCTGTTTCCATTGTCCAGATCACACTATGCCACCTTGTTCTAGCTTCTAAAGTGCTAATTGACTCTGCTTGCTGCTTGATCTCTGCCCAGCAGTATGGTTATACTGGAGAACCTGAACTTGACACTTATCTCTCAGTGATTATGTAAGTTCCCTCTCCATGCACACACCTTTATTTCTTTTTAGCTGTCTGAAATCACTTTGAGTTAGAGTGCCTGTTATGTGCCAGTTTTGCAGGGAAAACACCACAGGAGGTGGTAAATTAGCTTCTAATGCCAGCTGCATTAATGAGATGTTCTACTGAATCAGCTTCAGCTTCACAGGAATTGTATACAGCATTGAAGAAGAGCCCTGGAACCATCCAAGAGTTTCTCTGGTCCAGTATTCTGCCTTTAAAGGTAGCCAGACCCAAATGCCTGAGATTTTACAGTTACTTAAATTGAGATTTCAGTTCTATTAAATCTTTATTTGATTATGATTATTGATGTGATTTAGCTCAGAACTATGGCAAGTTATTTTTTGGTTGGACAGAAAAGTATAACTTAAAAAGACTTTTGATAAAGTGGGCATGTGTAGGATTGCATTGTAAATTTTATGAGCTATTTTGCTGTCTGCTCATTCAGGTTGTATAGGTTCTTTAAGAGCTCCTTATACCCGGCATGAGTTTTCAGCATTGTGAATAATTTAATGCCATTTGTAGATTTGCTTGCTTCACTATTCATCATTGATACCACATTGTTTAAGAATAAGTTTAATTCTTGATCACTGAAGATAGAGCAATAGTGAACCATCTGAAGAGATCAAAGACATAGCCATGTGAGTTTGGATCACTGTGCAAAGGGATCTTGTAGCATCTTTGAGACTAACTGAGCATAAGCTTTTATAGACTTAAGTCTACTTCATCAGATGCGTGAAGTATCGAGGAACAGACCTTCATAGCTGTGGCCATTTTTGCACCAGACGTGAGAAGAGGTTTGCGCAGTTTCTTACCGTATTTAAATAATGCGGTTTTTCTTCATTGTTTTCCACCCAACCCCTTGTTTTGATTTGTTTTCCTGCAGAGGAGTGCGAGTTCATGCATCTGCACTACCTCATCGCTGGCCACTACCCTAACTCCCCTCGCTCCAGCCTCGCAACTGTGATTGACTTTTTTATTTTTTGTATTTTGGGTTGGTACGTTTGTATGTACTTATGTACCTATGTAGGTACATATTTGCATGGGAATGGTGAGCACGCATGGAGAGGTGCATGGAGGTGGTGAGTGTGTGCAGAGAGGTGGTGAGCGAGCCTGGAGAGGTGCGGGAGGGGGTGGCCAGGGGTTACAGAGAATAGAATGAAGGATAGGGGTACTAAATGTTTTTCCCCTAAAGAATGCAGCCTGAAAATACAGTGTTTCTTACACCAGTGCATCTAATACCGGCAAATACCATATGTCCTACTTCCTGTTCCCACAGCCCCATTTCCACCACTGCCCACCAATCCGTATTGGTCCAAATGTACATTTCTGCATCACTGCGAAAATCTGAATTTGCTTCAATGTCTGAATGTGAACCGGATTTTTTCCGGTTTTCAAATAGCATGCATTCCCACCACACAGGGGCGCATTAGCATGGGATTCCATGCAGAACAATGGAAAATAAGGCGAACCTAATTCATTCCCATGTTCAGAACACTTTGGTGCTACAACGCAGTAATCCACAATAATAACCCTGTGCAGAAATGACCGTAGATTGAGCAGGTTGTATGTGTGAACAGCAGAGGACTAGAGACAAGCAAACATTGTCTTTTGCTTCAAAAAAAGGTAATAGGAAAAAAAAATCCAGGTACAGGCCAGGTAGGCTGACCTCAATACCAGAAAAATATTAAAATGGCTTATATAGGAATCTGCAATTATCTTGATGACAATGCAGTGATTAGTAGGAGCCAGTGTGGATTTGTCTCTGCCTCTCTTTTTTTTAAATCAGGCCACTAGTTTAGTAGATGGGGGAATGCTGTGGATGCCATTTATCTGGATTTCATCAAAAGATTTAATAAGGTCCCCCCATGATATTTTGTTTGGAAAACTGATTAAATATGGAATAGATGGAAATATCATCAGATTGGATCCACAACTGGTTGGCCAAACATGCTCAAAGTATTGTCATTTATGGTTGTGTTTCAAACTGTAGAAGGTCTCAAGTGCTGCAAGGTTCTGTCTTGGGACTAACACTTTTCAGTACTTTTGTCAATGATTTAAATCATGGGGTGGAGCGAATCCTTATCAAATCTGTGGATGAAACAAAATTGGGAGGAGGTTAGGTAGCACAGCATTCAAAAGGGCCTTGAAAAACTTGAAAACTGGGCTGAAACTAATAATTAATAACATGAAATTCAACAGAGACAAATGCAAAATTCTACATTTAGGCCACAAAAACTAAATGCCCAGGAGATAGATGATTCATTTTATGGGTTGCCTTGGGTCCCACTCTCAGAGAAAGGCAGTGTATAAATAAAATAAGATGCTAGAAGTCTTTTCTGTCTGGCTAGCTGTCTGTTAACATTTCCTATAAACTAAAATGCTATGAAAGGAAGAATCTGTAGCACATTTATCAGTCACCTGCTATTAACATACTAGTGTGACCAGAGATGTGGTTTAGGGGCCAGTGGCCGAGAGGCAACAAGTAGAAATCCACCTCACATCTGCTACTACCTCTCTCTGTCTCCTTCTCTATCTCTCTTTTTAAGAAGAGGAGCTGTTACAGCCACTCTTCAGTTCTGGCAGCCCTCCTGCAAAAGTGCATACACACCAGTGGCGGAGCTTGGAGTGTGGGGAGGGGGTGCAGCTACAGTGCAAAGGGCATGGCCACTGTGTGTGGGGGCATGGCTGCAGTGAGGGGGCATAGCCAGGGCACAGGCATGGCTATGGGCTGAGACGCCTCGAAAATATTGCTGACCAGGGCGAACCCACCCCTGTCCCTACATGACTGATGCACAGTCACACATACACCATCTTTCCAGTTAGGGAAGGACAACGTGGGGAAGATGACAGAACTACCAACAACTCCCTCTTCTCCTGACCAGCCTAGCTGTGTGCCTGAGTATGATGCTTCAGTAGTGCCCTCCTAGTTCAAATAGTTATGACAGTAAAAGAAGGGAGAAAGGTAGTGGGAGCACAAGACAGATGAAACAAAGATCCACCTATAGTTCTATTTGATATTCAGTCCAACTGATAACACAGGAAGAAGATCTGTTTTCAGCTTTTATTCTTTGTTCCAATTTCAATACTTAGTCTGCAAGCCTAAACAGATCTACTTAGGCATAAGCTCCACTGGATGTAGTGAGATTTTTGTTATGTTTCTTTGATCCCTCCATCCATCACCACATAGGCATTGCTTTTTCTTGGGCTACAGCTTGGAATCCAGCTAATACTAACTGGGCTCCAGTGCTTCAACCTCTGTTCTTCCTTACTCTGTATCTCCACTGTTGGGGGCTCTCTGTCTAGCTATTGTGAGCTTGTAAGTTACTAAGAACAATTTGGAAGATGGTGTGTGTCAAGAGATGCTTATGAAGAGAAACCTGAAGTGATGAATTTGACTAGCTGCTTTTCCCATGCCAACAGTGACATCCTGGAATAAAGCACAGAAATGGAAACACAGTGTGTTCATATTATGCCAGGATTTGCCATTATCCTCTCTTCACAGGAGATTGATGTCAAAGGGATTTAAACTTTCTTCCCTGGAATCCTACTTTTGGCACATTAAAAAAGTGTCTCTTTCTTTGCTTTATCAGGCAACTCTGTCATTGATTACTTTTTTGTACTTCCAATGTAACAGTTTGCAGAGGGGTAGCTGTTTTAATTTGGTGCAACAAGAGCAATTAAAGCATTTATGCCACCTTAAATTTGTAAGCCTTGCAGTTGCCACAAAACTCTTTGTTTTTTGTTCTGTTAACCTGTTAAAGCCCAAATTTCTTTTATGCCTTTTCCTAGTTGGGAAAAAAAGTATTCCAGAATTGCATAAGCAGCATATTTTCTGCTGTTTATGCCCTGAGGTCACACTGGACTTATTAGAGTTTAAGACTGACTGAAACACTAGATTTTGAAACTGTTATGTTTTCCAAAGGGATGGATGACTTAGCACAAAATCTTTATAATAAGATCAAGGATTTGTCTGACCTGAATGGAAAAGATATGGCACTTTTCCTGCAGTACTTTTTAAAAATAAAGTATCTTTGTCTTGCAGCACTGAACAAGTAAATCCTTCAATGAAAACTTAAGCAGAGATCAGAAGATTTTTCCAGCCACCTCTCAATTAGCATTTATTGTCACATTAGAAAAAAAAAAGGAGTATGAGAATATTTCAGAGTTTGGAAAATCCCCTAAACTGATGAGAGGCTTCTGGGAACTGTAGGTCCCCCCTCAAAAAAAAAGGGGCTTTTCAAAACTCTGGATATTTCATGATCATTGTTCTATAAAGGCAAATATTCTCTATATCTGTGCTGCACCCAGTTCAATAGAAAACAAGTCTCTCTTTAATTGCCTTTGGCTTGAGAATTAATTGTAAGGTATGCTAAATGTGTCATACTCCAAAATAATGAAATAGTTTTTTTAAAAAAAATATCTTTGAATAGGAGATGCAAGGCTTCTCAGCAGAACTGGCACAGTGGAGTATACAGATAGGGTAACTGCTTCATCTCTACCACAATACCAACAAAACTCCCTTTCCCAGACTGCTCACAGGAGAAGTTCTTGTAAGTGCCAGTAGAAACTTCCTTCTTGCAGTTAGTTTTGGTTAGAGAAGAAATGTTTTTGTTTTCCTTTGTTTTCTTAGCTCTGTTGCTGCAGCCAGAGAACGTTGACTCCCTCCCTCATGCCATGGCCCCAGTCCTGATAAAGACCTCCAACTGATTCACGAGACTTGAAGTAAACAAACTCTCGTAGACCACAGTCCTAATCCTAGTTATTCTATTCCAATCAGGGCCAGTGTCAGACAGCATATTTGGAGTACTGTCAGAACGGCAGAAGACTGATTTTTCAAAAGCTTATTTTGATTATACTTTTACTGTCAAGAAATGAGAAATAGGTGGTAATTTGTGGTAATTTCTGCATTAGGTACCAAAACAACTTGACTGGTCTTGGGTATTATGCACCTTTACTTGGCACAGGGTACCATTTGCTGCTCTACCACAGGTGGCGAAGTATCTTTAGTTGCCTGAATAAAGACTATGAATTCATGAAAGTTATACATTGCCTGCAGTAGCATGAGATGTACTGCATGCCTGTACACCAGTTGCTGGACAGTATGAATAGGATGTTGCTCTTGTGCTCATGTTCTGCTTGTCTTTCATGCAACAGATATCCAAGTGGCTACCATGGGAACAGAATTCTGGACGTGACTGGCCTTTGATTTCATCCAGCAGCGTTCCTTTTTGCCGATAATTTGTACTGGGCTCAAGATAAACAGAAAACTGAGGAGAGGGGGAATGGGAACAGCATCATCTGAGTCATCTGAAGATCAAAATCATCCACACAGTTGAATTAAACAAATCTGTACAAAAGCAGATCAAATATTCATGTGACAATGCACCATTCCATAAAGAGTCGTTGGGAAAACAAATGTTTTTCTTTTTGGATTGACATAGGAAATAAAAGGAAGTTACTAAAAATAAAGTTACTAAAAAACAGGCAAACACACCCCCTTGCTTGTCTCCATTATTCCTAACACTTTTTATTTGGTTGGCTACTTTTTCCAAAAATGCCATATTTCATAATTTATTTTTCCATTAGACTACTGAAAATCCCCTGGACTGTTCCTATTTTTAGCAATTACCATGCAAGCAGGCAAACTCATAAAAGGGATCAGGACTTTATGAGATAAGGTTGAGTTGTTGCCATGAAACAGTAAAAAGAAGCCTTTTTTTTCCTAGTGAAAAGTCAATATTCTGAATTGTGATTTTGCCTCTCTCTTTATATACTTCTTTCCAACAACAGTTTACTACTGGGAACACCACTACATGTGGCTACTTGACAGTCAGTATCTCCTGATATAGCCTGCTTAGCCACTGGGAACCACATGGGAGGCTGTTCTCTTAATCCTACCACCTTCTCAGGTACTGCTGATCGGAACATGAGAGAGTGTCTTCTCAGTGGTTGCCTCTACACTCTGGAACTCCCTTCTTAAGAGGCTACAATGGCCCCTCCTTACTGTCAGCAGGTAGAATCTTTTTTATTCAGAACTAAAAGCTTTTAACAACAGGCTGTAACTGCTGTATTGTTGTACTATATAATTTTAAAAATCTTTTTTAGTGTTTTTAACATGGTTAATAATTTAATTCAGTTTTAATGTTGACTTTTTGTATGCTTTTAATTGTAATCTTTTATTTATATCCTGGGTGGCTTACACATTAAAAAGTAACAGCAACAACAGTGTGGACTTAAGATTCTAACTCTCCCCCATTCCCATCCAGCAGGGCTATTGTAACCTTCTTATGCAGTAGTATAATGGTTCTTAACTTGGGGTCCACGGACTCGGGGTTCTTAACCTGGGAGTCCCTGAAGCCCTACTGCAAAGCTCTACTGCTGGACACCAACAGTAGTGGCAGGGGAGTGATGCGGGTGCCAAAACCGTTCCCTCATTTTTATTTATTTATTTATTTGTATCCCACCTCTCCATATGGATCGAGGCGGCGAACAACTTACAAATAGCATGTATTTCAAAACATTTCTATACATGCCCCCAACAAGCTGGGTACTCATTTTACCAACTTGCGAAAGGATGGAAGGCTGAGTCAACCTTGGAGCCGGGCAGGATCGAACGTACAACCTTGTGGCTTGCAGTACTGGCATTTAACCACTGCGCCACCAGGGCTCATTTGCAAATGAGGGATCTGTTTGGGAGTGTGCAGACACCTTTAATCAAGGGTGTAGCATCAGGGGCTGTGGGCACCAAGGGTCATGGTGGCAGCCATGTGCAAACACCCAAATGGCTCTCTCATTTGCAAACAAGAGAACAGTTTTGGTTACCCACACCTCCCGCATCCTGATAAAGGGAACACAGTGGCAGGCTTGTGCGCATGCCCAAACTGTAATTCTGGAGACCAGGATTTGGATCCCCACTTGGCCATGGGTTTCACTGGGTAGCTTCAGGCAAGTTACATTCTTTCAGCTACGGAGAAAGGCAAAGGCGACGAATCTTGCCAAGACATGATGTCTAAAAAGAATCTTCCCCTGTCAGCATCTCTTTGCTGTTGTATCAGTCACTTCTGATTTATGGCAAGCTAAAGGAGAAACTATCACATGTGGTTGTTTTTTTCCAGATCTGTTCAGAAAGGATTTTCCTTTGCTTTCCTTCGAGGTGGAGACAATGTGACTTGCCCAGTGTCTGTGCAGGGATTTAATCCTAGTCTCCAGAAGCCTTTAAAAATAAATATCTGAACATTTAAATAAGTATTTAAACATTTAAATCTAAATTGAAATATTACAATATTGAGTTAAGTATTGGGGGTCCCTGGCAACAAATTATATTTACTGGAGGTCCTCAGTAAAGAAATGGTTAAGAATCACTGCAGTAGCACATTTAACATCATGTGGAATTTGGAGTTTGGTCCAAGATGCCAAACTTTAATATGATATGGGTCTATTCCAGCATCTAACCTGGGGCCCAGAAATGAGGGAATCATATTGTGTTTTCACATAAACTGGAGGGTATAAGTAAGGATGAGGTAAGTGGGCCTAAATATCCTAAAGGCAATAGATCATGTCTGATCTTGGAATCTAAGAAAGATCAGCCCTGGTTAGTACTTGGATGGGAGACTGTTATCACGGTTATGATATGTCTAGTGAGAGCACTAGATATCCTCTTGATATCAAATAATTTGGCCTTGGCTTGACCTTTCTCTGCCACCCTACTCCTCGTGTTTGCAGAGGTCCCCTGGACGAGCACGTACGGGTGCGGCCGTTAATGGTTATACATTCCAAAACCCCATTCAGCCAGGCAATTTAAGCCTCTCCATTGCTTTAGGGAAAAACCTCCCTGCAAACTGGCTTTGCTCTGCTCATATCCACACAAAGCCACACGGCCGAGAGCCTAGCTATTCCTTTGTATCGGGCTATTAACAAGCTGGCCACACTATTGTCTTAAGAGCTAAACCCATCATGCAGAACCTAACCTTTTCCAACTCCTTTGTCCAACTCCAAATTTCCTTTGTTCTCACCGAGCATAACATAGCCTGTAGGTAAACTCCACCCTATAAAAAGTCCCCACTTTTGGAATGTCTTTGGACTACTTTGGACTTCCATCCCGCCTTGCTGCTGGTCGTCTAAGGAAACTCCCCTCAGCGAGCCCCGCTGAGCTTTCTTCCCCGGAACCCTGCTTCTCTCCAGGACTGCGAGACCAGGTGTCGTATTGCCCTTCCCGAAAAGCTCTCCGTTTCTATTTCTCAGTTAGTTAGGTTATGTCTTGTCTTGGGTGTTTCTTGTCTTTAATAAAATATTGTTTGTTACTTTGAAAACCTTGTCTAGCCGCTCTCTGACCTGACACTGTATACATTGGGTTAAAGATCCTTGCTAATGTTACCCTGCCTCTCATTTAGCTGAGAGAGTGCTCGAGTTAAATTCCCCCAACTTGTGTTTTATTTGGTTATTTGGGCGCCCCTCCCAGGACCCCCAACATACAGAGTAACAGGACTACCAATGAATACCAGGTGCTATAGGCTATATTTCAGAGGAAGGAACTGACAAAACAATCTCTGAGTACTCCTTGTCTAAGAAACCCCTCATGGAGTGGCCATGAGACTTAAAGGCACATATACACACAAGCATACACAAGCTAAATGCTCTCCTCCTATGTTATCCCTCTGCAATCCAATGCTTTCTCCTTTGTCCATTTCAGCCCTAGTATCAGCACTGGGCTGGGTTTAAACTGCATTAGCTTACAATCCTAAAACACATGGGAGTTAAAACCATTGGGATCAGGTACATGTGTACTGGAGCACTATATTAAGTGCAGAAGTGAGGTAGAGGTCCGTTTCATTAAAATATAAGTGGTATAGAGATAACTAAAGGCATTGAGTGCTTTCTAGAATACATTTTATCATGGCCTCAGATGCCCCATTCAGTGAAGACAGTGGGGGAATTAAGATGTTGTCTTCAATTTGCAGCCCTCCTATGTTTTCCCATGTCATTTTCTCTCCTTTTACCATATTGTAAAACTAGATTAAGGAGAATGATGGAATAGCTGTAAAATGTATTTTGATTCTGAGCAGTAGGAGCTCTCTGTCTAGATGCACCCATGGAGAGAAAGAGAGAACCATCTTACCTTCAGTGTGAATGATGGAGAAATGCAAACAAGTACACAGAACTGTCCCTTCACATCTAGTTTGGTTGTTGGAGCTTGATAGCCATATGGTATGGGTTTCCTGTTGTCTTTTATGGAAAAGAATGGCCCATATGCCTGTTATTTGAGTCCATTTTCAGGAAGCAATGTTGATTGGTTAAGTCTCAGTAGGCTGGCTTTTAAGAAAGAGCCTTCACATTTCATTCTTAACAAATCCATTTAAAACAAAAGTTACTTCATAGGCCAGCAACACAAATCAATTGAAGAATATTACTACAGCATTGAATCCACAGCACTGTAAAACTGTAAGAAAAAAAAAAATCAACCTGGAGCAAATGTTTTTGGGGAATCTGTTTAAAGTCTATGATGGGTCCATAAGTGAGACAAATTGAGAGGGAATTCCAGATATATATAAACTCCCCAAAGAATCTGGAGAAACAAAAAGACCTGGTCATGTCCTCCTGTGGAACAGAACTACTTTTAGGCCCTTTTCTCACGGGGTGCAGAAATTGTGCCGCTACAATCCAGGCGGGTTTTCCCTTAATCCCCACTAACACGGACTGAAATTTTAGGAGCGTTCTCACGGCTCCATAGAGAAAAGGCTTAGGCAGCATCATTGCATTCACACAATATTACCATGGCTACTCCCATAGGTGTCCTTTCCCCGTCCTGTCTGGCAGTGATTGGCTGTGCTCAATTTTTAAAAGAAACACTCTGAGCGTCATCACGGACGTCAGTACGCACGCGTGTCCCCTTACATCCTCCAACGTACCCCCCCACCCTGTCCCGCACCTTTCTTTGGAGCTGCCGTGGAGACATTTCCCCCCCCTCTGTCTTTCTGCTTGCTTTCTGCTGTTTTGTGTATGGAGCACAAGCTGCTGACGAACATTGCTGGGGTGCTAGCCCTGCTAATGACAGTCCTTTCAGCCTTGATAGCAGCACTGGAAAGCACTGGGGGCGGTCTTGTCGCTTCTGCTGGCCACGCCTAAATCCCTCCCTCTCTTGATCCCCTGCACGAATCAGTACGCACCGTCGCTTTTTCACAAAACGACGAGCACGCATTGGAGGAAAAAAACCACATTTCTTCTGGTTTTTAAAAAGTGCGCGCGAATACTGGATGGTGGCTCCCCTGCGCGGATTGAGGTGAGAATCAAAAAAATTAAATGCGACCCGGTTCTCTCTAAGGTGAAAAAGGCCCCCGTTCGAGGTCGACCTGGGAAGATTTAATTACCCCGTGAGAAAAGGGCCATAATCTAGTATGTGGGAATGAGATGTATAATTAATCATTCACAAGATTGATGAATCCTTCCGAATTATTGTTGTACACTTATTTGGAAAATACACCCATGTCCCTCAATTACAATGTAGATATAGACATGATTTGCAGGAGCACTTTCATGCCATTTAAATTTTTCACAAGAAGTTGTTACTGATGTAAGGACCAACTGGTTCCAAATGGTGACAATTTGAAAATGTGACTATTTTTTTTTTGTTTGCTTTTGCATCTGACCAATAATACACATTTTAAATTAGGAAAAGAATATGTATGCTTATAAAGGAGAATGTAAAACTACCTTCTTTACCTTTATATTTCAATGTGCAAGCCAAATGTGCTTCTATTACAGAGTGATATTTTTGCCATTTTTATAAATGTATGATATATTTTTCTGGCAACATAGCAGAAAGTACATCTTTAAAATAAGAATGATGCCAAATCTTTCTATAGTCTACCCATTATAAATTAAAGTGAAACAGCATGAATTCTGTAAGTAAGCTTCATTTTATTTAAATTCTCTTGGACATTTCAGTTTAAACTAACTGCTCTTGCTGATATTTTGTGTGTGTGTGTGTGTGTGTGTGTGTGTGTATCCCTCCCCATTTCTCTTATTCTTTTATTCCTGGTTAATACTGATTACTTTCTTTTATAGCTATATATATGTTCCATTTTATATGAAAACATCTTTATTTCCTTACTCAACATGATCTGTGGGCATTTTTGTAACCTAGTGTTTTGGGTTTGAAATGGTATGGGTGGGTGTGGGTTAAAGAAACTTGTAGTAGCTATATAATATTTTAAATACCATTGTACATCTTGGGGCATCAGGGATTTCTTTTAAACTATCTAGAGCACCTACAAAAATTCTAACACTTGGCCTAACAAGTGATAGCAGCCTCGGGCAGTCAGCAACATGGTTGGATGAACAAAAAGCGATAGGGCTTATCTTGGGTTGGCTTCTCCTAAGGCAATCATATTCATTAAACAATTGGAAAAAATATGTAGGAAGAGGTTTACAACTTACCTGAAAATAACCACATAGGACAGTTTCACAAGGCATATAGTATGAAAATACTTCTTGTGTGCTTCTAGGGCCAAAGACCAAGTCAGCCAAGATCAATCAAGATGTTTATTTTGATTGATTTGTCTAGAACACTGCCTGCTATCTTGGCAGCATGCCTACCTATCAAGGCATTCTCTAGGTGTGGTAATGGAGTATAGTGTCAATTCTATGATGCTGCCAACATTATGAATGCACACACCAGAGAATACAGTCTTCCACACTCCCTGTTGAGCTGTTACACCCTCTATTGGTGCTAGTTTAGAACTCTGTTCTATTTATGGCTTCTCCAGACTGGCCAAACATGTCAGGAAGCTGTGGTTGGAACATCAGCAAAGCACATCCCCATCTTAAAAACTCTTTGAAAGAGTCCTAGTGCAGATCCAAGATCCAATCACTAAAAGCAGCCTCCCAAAAAGAATGGAGTGAGTGGATGTGGAAGCAATGGCAACTGACAAAAACCAAGGAGCAATATCATGAGGACTCCCTCTTCTTTTGGAAGAGCCCTTGGACAGTATTTCTCTATTTTATTATTAGCCCTCTTTCACTTTTTTAAGTGAATGAGTGCTTTCACTGTTTCACCCTTTTGCATCTTGTGCGTATGTGATTTTGTTTTTGTTTCACAATGTTCTTGTTAAGATACTTAGATTTAATGTTTGGAAACCATTTTGAAAAATATCTCCATTAAAAGCAGAGAAATAAATAGTATCTGCAAAATGCATTCATGAACACTCACCACATACAACAAAAGCACAAGCAGGTTGTATACTGATCTCCCTGTGGAAATGCTTTTTCATACAGAGATCTGGTTATATTTGAAGCAGCCCTTGTTTTGGAAGCTATGTGGATTTCCATGCTAGTGTTGTCTTTTAATCTTGTTTTCTAGGATGTATAGTCATATACTGTTTGCAATGTCAAGCTTTTTCAGCAGGGGAAGGACATTGTTTTGCCTAAGGAAGATCTGTCATTCCTTTAAATGAAATGCTGGGTTGAGATGCTGTATCCGCTTACACTTGGTTTCTAAATAATTTCTTCAGGTTTAAGATAAGGAAAGATATTTGCCCTCTTCATTTCCAGATACAGTCAGATTATCTTTACATTTGCACATTTGAAGCTTCTTTCAGATGGCTCCTACAGCCTTCCACTAAAACATGCAGAAGCTTCAATATGTCAAACCTGAAGCATTTCCCCCCTTGGGCCAATGAAGGCTAATAGCACTACAGGCAGCTGAGTTGCAATCTGGAAATGCCACGAGTGATGTAGAATCCAGTACACACGCTGGCAATGTTCACTCAGTACCAGCAGTTGCCCTCCTGAGCACAGAATTAGAATGGTGAGATGACAAGTCAGACGAAGCAGTCATTCTTTCAGCGTGGAAATGGAGAGAGATGGGAAGCTGGTACCTATCTGGTAGGAATATATTACAAAATGTAACCCAGAAAATGGCACAAACATAGCTCCAATGTTTTTTTTTTTTTTTTTTTACAAACTTCTGCTAAAAGTGTATGCTGGCCCTGGGGAGGTGAGGATCTTAACTGAGGCTGTGGCATGGGGAAGGGTATAACTCTTTCCCTCCATGCTGCCATGTAACCTGTACCCAAACTGCTCCCCCTGAAGCTCTTATTGGTTGCTGAGTGGAAGACATACAGGCTGTCATTTTGTATATAGCTTTTGCAAACAGGAAATATCTTTAGAGGTGCATCCTTCGTGGCATGTTTAGTTTGGGGGCACAGTCATGCTACACAGTTATAGCACTACTAGCATATTTACCCGGCGTTGCCCAGGATTTTATTTTCCTCTTAAGAACTCACCAAACTGTCTTCTCTAATACCTGTAATTTCCCCCCATATTTCCCAATGCAATCTGTATTCAGAGTTGTTAACATACAGAGGTTGGGTTCCTGAGGGAATACACTGTCCTCCTCCTTGCTGCTAGGCCTTATCTCCATAGCCACCAGCCTATTCCAGTACCTGTAACTTATCCCCATATTCCCCAATCCAATCTGTATTCAGAATTGTTAACATAACAGAAGTTTGGTTTCTGAGGGAATACATTGCCCTTCTTTTTATTGCTGGGCCTCATCGCCATAGCAACTGTCCTGAGGCCCAAGAACTCTCTGCCTGGAAATTCTAAAGGCCCCTCCCTGAACTGCCAATCCCAGGATTCCATAGAATCTTCTTAGGCAGCCAATCATATGAGATCTTCTTGCCTCACACAGACAGTTGTATGAGGTCTTCACTTACCTAAAGCAGGCAAACAGACAAACTCACAGATAAACATTGACTTTTATATAGTAGATAATTGCCACTTTAACTGCCACAGTTCCATCAAATCCTGGGGTTGACATTTTGTTGTTGTGTGTCATCAAGTCATTTCTGACTTATGGCAACCCTGAGGCAAACTTATCATGGGGTTTTCTGGGGCTGACTGTGTGTGATGTGTCCAAGGTCACCCAGTGGGGTTCCATGGCTGAGTGGTGAACCTAACCCTGGTTTCCAGGATTATAGTCCAATGCTCAAAACCATGCTGGCTTTATTGGCAATTTAAGGAGGGGCATTTAGAATTTTTGGTCAGAGAGCCCTAGTGCTTCACCAAAGTACAAACCCCAAGATTCTGTAAGATGCAGTCATATAGTAAAAGTGGAATAATAGCACTATAACTGTATAGTGTGAAAAGGCCCTGGGTCTGTTAGATCCTTGGAGGAATGAAGAAAAAGGTATCGCGTATCACTCAATATTATTCACACCATTTGCATTATCTAGCAAGCACCAATAGTACTCAGATAACCACATTCTATACAACAGGCACAATACAGACAGATGCATGACCAGGAAAAAGTGGCTCAAGAGATTCAGGAGTCTGAGGCAGAAACTCTAAATGGACCCAAAGTGATAGTTAAAATAAAAAAGATAATTAAATAATTTGAAAATATTTGAAATTTAACGAAACCTCAGATCTAATGCCTGAACTGGGCAACATCATTCTATTTTAGGACAGAATGAACTCTGTTTTGAAGTACAAAATATGCTCCAGCCTTTGCTACAATTATCAAGTTGTCTTTGGCCAAAGCACAATACAGACAGTGGCTAATCCAAACTATAGACTACAAATGTATTACAAATATATATCTGTTGCACTAGAATGATTGATTAGCCATAATTGATAGGGAGCAGATTTCACCCCTAGCCTTCCACAAATGAGATGATATTACTGTATATCCTCATGTATAGGACTACTTTTTAACCCCCAAAAAACTTTTCAAAAGTTGGGGGGTCGTCTTAGATGCCGGCCCAAACACCGGCCCCCACCGCTGAGGCAAGTCTCCTCTGCCGCCGCTGCCATCGCCTGCCCCAAAACAACTCCCCGCCCTCCCCCGCCGCTGAGGCAACTCTCCTCTGCTGCCATCGCAGCTCCCATGGGTTTATTGTCTTGTCCTTCTTTTAAGTTATAGAGTGAATTAGGAAAAGTTTAATCCACTTGCACTGTTTTATGTTTACATGTTTGATGACAAACAGCCTTATATTTATAAGTGACAGTTTTCCTGCTAAGTACCTGCATGTCATAAGCCTTTGAATTAAAATTACCATATTGAAATCAAATCTGATGTTTTTTTAATTTTTATTTGGTGTGAGTTGGAAGAGGGGTGGTCTTATACAGCGAGTATATCCTAAACTCTATATTTTTACTGGAAAAGTTGGGGGTCGTCTTATACGCCAGTCGTCCTATACATGAGGATATACGGTAGATGGGTGTAGCCTTATCTCTGATGTCATTTGATTTCTATGTAGTACTTCAGCCAAGAACCTGGATAGGCTCCTCCTACCCTTTCTGTGCAAGAGTTAGCTGCCCCTTGCTAGTACCACAATCTGACTGGCAAGGGAATTCCCACTGACTTTGTGGAAAGTTTATTCCCACTTCTTTAGGAAATATCCAACAGGAGAGGAAATCCCCCAGTATCTTCTCTCATTGATTGAACATAACAGTAGAGATTCCCCTGCTTGCTATTACTCTTGGACAGAGAACAACACTCAGGGAAGTTTGTGCTGTTATCTCTGATCAATGACTAGTTACAGTGGAGATATATCTTTCATTAACTATCAGAAATAGTGTTAGTCACTAGTGAGTGGGGCTTGCGGGAGGAGGGTCAGGGCTTGCCTGGGAGCCTCCATAAGCGAGATGGGGAACCTCCATGGACTGGATGAGATCCATGGGCTAAAGATTTCTCTTGTATTAAGAACTGTTTCTGTAGGAAGGCCAAGGGCTTGAGTATACAATTGCTACTTTCTCCATGGAAGCAGCAAAAAGCCCTTTCTCCATATAAGTGAAGCCATGGATATTCTGGGAGTGGTCCAAAAATGAAAATTTTCCAAGCTCTGGTCATGTAATGTAAATACTTGCAATAGTTCCTATGGGCTACATATGAAGGTTCCATTCCTAGGAGGAAAGGAGTTCTTTCTTCCAATAGAGGAGGCATGGAACTTCTGCCACTGGACATTAGTAAACTTGCTTTTGTCATAACCCTATATTTATGGGGTTTGTGAGTTTAACATGGTTGCGGACATTACTTTTGGCTGTATCTGTTGCAAACTGTTCTGTTTTTTTCCTGAGGACAGGATAGAGAAAGATTTGGGAAGCTGTTTTTCCCCCAGGGGCAGGATAAAATGGGCATATATGGAAGAAAACAGAATTCTTACAGAAGCTGGACATTTTCTGGAATGCAAAAGCCTTTGTACTTCAGTTCTTATTTTTTTCCAAGCTCACAGAACTTTACAGGTTTCTGCTTTGATTAGATCTATTACTTAGAAAAATTACCATAATCCAATAACAGCCATAAAGAAAGCTATAATAAGATTGATACCAATGTGTCAGTTAAGAGAACTATGGTATTTTAGCACCTCACTACTTACTACTGCAAATCTTTTCCAAGTCCTCTGTTGGTACAGATAGAGCTTCCTAAAAAAAATAAAAAAATAAAAATCATGCTGCATGTACTATATTTAATAATGCTCATTATGCCTCTGGGAACAAGAATTAAAATATGCACTTGTTTACATAAGGGTTTAGACACTGGCAGTTTTACTGCAGCTATATAGTTTAGCTGTAAACAGGGGGGCCTTGAGGTCTGTTTTGCATCTGTTATCCAAGAGTGCGAGTAAGCTGACAGAAAGCATGTTTGGAACAGAGGAATATCCTGCCTTTCCTAGACAGGGATAACTTATCCACAGCAGTCCATGCACTGGTGACTTCCCAATTAGACTATGGCAATGCACTCTACCTGGGGCTGCCCTTGTAGATGACTTGGAAACTGTAGTTAGTGCAAAATGCAGCAGATAGACTACTAGTGGGATCATCATATAGAAACCATATAAAAGTATTGCACTGGCTGACAATATGCTTCCGGTCTACTTGAGACATCAATACTTGAGCGGCCACCTCTTGCTCTACATGGCTGCCTGAGAACTATTTTTGATTTCTTTGGTCTACAACTCTGAAAACTCCCCAGCTATTATGGTCTGTGGCCATGGTGGGTTGGGGATTCTGAGAGCTGCAGTGCCAATAAGTGACTTTCCCAAGCCTTCTCTTATGTCCTCGTTAGGCAGGTCTGTGACAATGGTGGGACCATGAGAAAGCCAGTCCCTGAAGATCTGAAGGCTCTTATAGGGAGCTTGTTTTAAAGGAAGCTCTATTTGTACCAAAAGAGGACTTGGAAAAGATTTGCAGTAGTGAGGTGTACACATCTTGTTAGAGATGTACACATAGATAAATTTCCCTTATGCTAGAGTCTGTCCTTTTTTGGACAATGCAGATACTAATATTCCCTTCTTCCCTTTGCAGTGACCAAAGTCCCCTCCCTCAGATTTAACTTATGACCTCTGAAGTCTCTTCACATGACCATTCCATGCTTCATGAACAATGGGAAGGACTAGAGAAGTGTCTGCCTATGCCCCAGTAGCTGAACGTGGAATGATTACAGTGGCACTGATGTAATCATTTAAATACTACCTTTGGGACATAGCTGGATGGTTTTCTGATCCTGCCCACTTCCTATGAGGCCTAGAATGGCCATGAAGGAGGGCTTCAGAGGCTATACAGTGAGTGCAGGGGGTGGTATAGGCTCAGCCAAGTGTAGATCTGCATGTAGAACTTACAATGTTATACTGAGCCATGCTGTACTGCAGTCATGGTCTTTAAGATAGCATAGTTTAGTGCTTCTTTGTCTATCTGATGTGGGGGACTGCAATTCTTTCCCCCTCAATGTTCCATGGACCAATGCCATATTTGTGCCCAGTGTCTAATATTGTGGGGTTTTTTTCCACCAGGGACCAGCAGCCAATGGCTGAATGCCACTTTGAGTAGGATGTAGTGGTCTAAATGAGGAGACTAATCAATATAGGATGGTGTCTGGAAGTTGTGGTGGTGACAAAAATATTGTCTGATGATCATTCAAAATACTAAAGTTTGATTTAGAGTCACTGTTTATGTAATTGCTCTGATTCCAGTTTTTCACTGCTGGAGAAATAGTAAATAAATTTAGTTATTATATGAGAAACAGTATAAGTAATTTAAAGTAAGCAAGTTATATCTCCAGGGGAGAAGAATGCAGTAAAAGTACATATTTAAAGTGATGTTTATAGAGTACGTAAGTGAAGATGGACATCTTAGGAGCTTTGCCGAAGTTGTGCTTCTCATAAATTAGGACCCACTTTGATTAATATCTTCATAAGTGTGTGAAGTATAAAAGAGGGATAATTCAAAATGGTCCACTCATGGATTCTCTAAAAATTGGTGATTAAAGATAGAACAGCTCTGAAAGCATAATATTTTTAACCCTTTAAAATTCTCAAATGGTGCATTAGTCAATCCTCTTCAGAATTTGCATGCTGACTATAGTATATCAATCAGTGTGCCTTTAAAATATCAATGTGCTTTATTGTGGCTGTATTTATGGCATAGTATGCAATATTGTTAACTACAACAATGTTTTCAGACTTCTTTTTCCACTTGTCTTTCACTGACACTGTCGGTTCTTCCCTCTCCAAGATGTTTTCCTTTGCCTCTCTGTGTGTGTATTTCTCTTTGTAGAGTTCATGGATTACTTTGTATGCTGGCATTAGTAACATATTATATTTTTTGTAAAAAAATGACTTCAGATATCCATCCAGGCCTTTTGTAGTATGAAAAGAGTAATATAGCCATGGCTGAACAGATTTGTGCATTGGAATGAAAGAGCAGATCAAAAATGGAACTATTTTTCAAGTGTCTTCAACCGGTACCATCTTCAGGCTGAATAGGTAGTAATTTTAGCCAATAGTTCAGAGGTATGCTCTGAAAAATACCATATATTTTTTCTTGCTTCAAAATGTACTTCTCTTCTGTTCCTCATTCCCTGCAAGGGAGAGTCAGCCTATTCATTTTCTCTCCTTTCTTTGTTGCTCATGTTTTGAGCATACTGAGCTCCCAAATTGCCAAGAAAGGGAGATGTTACTGGGATTGCTCCATGTGTTCTGTGCTTGCACATGCATACATACTCCTGCATTCACCCATATGAAGGACAACAAAATAGCAGCTTATTTAAGAGAGTTGTGGTGTGCATTGTGTTACACCAACAGATAACTATTAGCTTGACACATGGGAGAAGAAGAGGGAGGAAGGAGAAAGAGAAAAGGAAGGGAAGAAGTGACATTTGCACTTGTAACTTCTTCTGATCTGCAAGAGATCAGAGAGAGAGAGAGAGACTGGCTCAAAGCTACCCAATGAGCTTCATGATCAGTAAAGACTAGAACCTGGGCACCACGAATCCTAATCTGCTTCACACACTGACTGTTGTCCACCAAAATGAGTTGTTGATTTTGGGCATGCTCAGAATAAAGGTGTCTTTTTATTTAACCAATCAACATCTTGACTCTGGGGATAGAATATGAATTTTTCAGCAGTTCCTGCTCTTTTTAAAAATAAATTAAGGCTAGCTGGTAAGCATTACAAAAGATAATCAAATGGAACTTCTTAGAATGAAAGAGTACCAGGCAGGATACCCAGATGTTTTCTTAACTTGCTGTTCTAACCTAAGCCAAGGATGTTACAGGACTCTACTGTTTTTTCCACCAAGGCCTCAGTTTGTAGGTTCTCATGAGTTGCTTAACTGGGCTGGTGAATAGAGATAAGGAAAATACTTATCTGCAATTATCTGGAGCACTCACTGACTGCTTACTCACATGAGGACAAGTCCTAGTTGAAAGCTGAGGTGATAGGTTGTGATCTACACTATCAATACAGATGGGCAGCCTAGCCTATTATTATCAGAATCTCTTCCTCACTGCTGCCATGAATCTCTTGCTCAAGCAGCCTTTCCCAAAATGGGAAAAAAATACAAGAATGTTAAGACTTCCACTTATTCCTGCTTCTCCCATCAATGTGAGGAGCTCCTCCTGTCTCACAGCTATGGCAACAAATCTAAGGACTTTTTAGATTCCCTCATGGTTCTTTTGTGAGACATTAATCTAACTTCGCCATTGGACACCACTGCTGTCGGGATTGCCCTCCATATGAGGGGATTATGGTTTAGTGTGTAGATGGAATATGCACAACTGCTAGTAAATTTCCTAATTGCTTTGTAGTAAGGCTACTTATGCTGTTCTCATAACATTTGCTAGAGGAGATAGATACTTACTATGGTAACCTGGTGGTCATCCTGACCTGCAGTAGAGAAAATATGCACTCGCTTATCTCTCGTGTGAAACTGAACTGTTTAACTTTAGAGTCTTTGAGAATATTTTTCACTTCTGTCTTTTGACGCCTGTGTTCACTGCTCTGTAACTTTCCAATAAATCTGTTATGCAAGTTTATGGAATCTGTGTACGTGTCTGATCCTGACAGCTACGCTGGATTAACTATTGCCAGCACAGACACAGTGTCAGAACTCAGGCTTTCCAATATTCCTTCTATAGCATTCTTGGTGGGTCAAATAATGTTTTGTTAAACGGAAATCAAACACCACAGATTACTTATTGTAATACATCTAAATTTTGACTCTGGTGCCCTGGTGGCACAGTGGTTAAGTGCTGGTACTGCAGCCACAATGTTGTGAGTTTGATCCTGCAAGGCTCCAGGTTGACTCAGCCTTCTAGCCTTCTATAGGCTGGTAAAATGAGTACCCAGCTTGTTGGGGGAAATTAGCTAAAACACTTTGTAAACCACTTAGGGAGTGCTTTGCACTGATAAACAGTATATAAATGTAACTGCTATTGCTATTGCCTCACATTATACTCCTCTCTCTCTCTCTCTCTCTCTGACATGGAATCTAATTCTTCTGTATCTGATTCTGACTAACTCTCCAAAGTACCTCTAAGTCCTCCATTCAACTGTCATAGTACTGGCCTTTTAAAAAAAATCTCAGCCAATCACCAATCACTCCCAACATTCTATACTCTCCCTCCCTACCAATAGATCCTTATCTTATAACATGGTAATTGCATACATAATTATACTTAACCTTAAGTAAAAATGTTCTTGCAGTTATTAGATAAATTAAGTCCAGAACATCACAAAGAGCAATGCCAAGGAAGCACAATGCCAACAAAACATATGTGTGCAAGTCATCATCAGTTTCTCAGTAGCAGCAAGTTCAGGTTCATAGGAACATGTACCTGGAATTGCCTCTTCCTCCAAAGTGAGGAGAAAAGCCCAGGCACATGTCAAAGTTCTAGTTTCGCACGTGAGCTTTGTTTTTGCACTCACTCATGAACAGATTTGTGTGACAAATTGTAACATTTCTTTATAATCAGCAGTGTTTGGAGTGAGCTGAAAGTGGTTTCTTGGTTGCGTGCTTTCTCTCCCTTTCTCTTATATAAGTTAGAGAACAATATCATTCTTGCTGGTTGTAGCCCAATATTAGAACACTCCCCCTCATTCTTAACATAGTTTGGGCCTGAGTAGAGTGACATAGTTCTATAATGAAAACACTGAAGAATCCAGTTCATGTGTTAAAGAAGGGCATACGGCAATGGTGGCTGGTGTTCAGGCAGAGATGGCAGCTTAGCACCCAGTGGTGGAATGAGATACCCCTCTATTTGGACCATTGGCTGCCAGAGACATTACAGCACCAACATAGCAATGAAAATGTGAATATGTGGTGGGGGAAGGATGCTTGTTTAAAAGCTGTTACAAAAGGAGGGCTTGCTCCACAGTTTTGTAGGGTTAGCAAGAGGACATATTTACTGAAAAGCATAAATCAGATATGATAGGCATAGATGTTTGTTAGCAGTGCATACCTGCCTCCAGTGTTACTAAAGGAAGACAGCAGGGCAAAGGCATTCCTCATGTCAACTCCCATCACAGTTACATGAGGGGAAAAATTATTCTTCAGCCCTCCACTGCCAGTGCAGACTGTCTAACCTCGGCTGTTGCATATGTTATTGAGCAGACTTCTATCATGCATATTTCCGTTGCGCACACATTGCTCTCATCACAACTGTCTGTCTGTCAGTGCCCCTATCAATTTGCTGTCACTGTCAGCTTTCTTGCCTGTGCGAAACAGACAAATTGGGGTTACAGGCAAGTTTTAGTCTTCTAATCTATTTCTGCCCTGTTCTTTGTAACTGTTAATTTCCCACATTGTTCAGGGACCTAGTGCATGTTACTGCAAATTTGAATGGTATGCCATACATGTACAGCAGCAGCTGAAGCATGCTAGACATCAGCATAGATTAGGCATCCTGGTACACACCCTAACAAAAATTCAAATCCAAGTTCACAGCAGGGTCATCAAAGTATCAACAGTCACAGTACAGCTAGAAGAGACTATTCAATTAACTTCAATTGCTCACAGCTCATTCAGTGGTTCATAGAAGATCTGACAGATAAAACATAACTTCTGCTGTCTATTTTTAAAAAAAAGAGAATAGGTTTTATGATGACATGTCTCTTGGACTGAAATGCTTGAGTGAACTTGCTTTTTTTTCCTCTTCAGCATTCCTACAGAATCTTAGATCTGAAGGTCATTGCACCCACCGTTTTGTGCTAAAACAGGATATTCAACACATTAAACCACATCTATGTCACGTGTTCTAAAGCCCTTCCAGCATGTATGCATAAACACAGAGGAGAGAGGTGTTCAACATGATGAGAAGTGTGAAGAGATGTCTGGGAATTTGGGAGGCAAGGCAATTCAGTAAGGAATCATTTGCAATACTTCAAACAAAATAAGACAGACCACTCAATGAAAGGCAGATTTGTATAACCTGTGAACCTATCAAGTCAATCACAATGCACTAGACCTGTTTTTTTAACCTGTAAGATACTTCTTATGCACATATTTGCACACCCCTCACCTTCTCACACAAACACTTATTTTTGGCAACAGCAAGGAGGCATTTTTTTAAAATCGGGCCTTCAGAAGAATCCAGCTCTCTTCCAACTGAGCTCTTAATGAGTTACTGTAAGTAGCCATATGTGGTTTAACAAGTCAATAGTTGTGGCAGGCCTGATATAGAAAAAGAGTGACCTCAACTTGCCTCAAGCTACTAATCAATCTGATCTGGAGAAAAATTTCTTCCAATTTCATACATGACAATCTGTTATGATAAGTTCAAATGCCCACTTTTAATGCAGTAGAGAGCACAAAATGACTTCTTAAATGGATTCTGATGCAAATGCACCAATACGTGACTGGCTTGTTGCATCCTGATTTAGATTGCACTTTTTACAAAAGCATATTTTAATATGCAAAGTGCAGTTCAGCACAATGCTATCCATGTTTACCTAGAAAACACATTCTCTCTGGAAAAAAAGCTATAAGAAATGTGAAGAATTAAAAGGAAGACAGATCTTGATAATTTTTTTTAAAATCACTCTATTGTACTGGTATTAAAAAATACAGACACCTAAAGTGCACAGCCAGCATGGATAATAGCTCTGTAAATTCACTATCCATTGTATTCAGCAGAACTTACTTCCAGGTAAATTAGTACTTTCCTCATTTACTTCCAGTATACTCTCATACCAAGCAGTAACAGGGTGAGGCAATGATTTGCCCAAGGCAAATCATGATGCTGCCCTGAACACACCTGATCTGATCTTATTTTGAAAACTAAGGAGAGTCATGCCTGGTGAATTGTTTGGATGGGAGATTCCCAGGCAACACTGGGGATCTCAGACTGACACAGTATAAGGCACTTTCTGATGATCTTTGAAATTTGAATACAAAATTCTGCAGCAAAAGTAGAATAAAACTTGGTTGCCCAAAAGGCAACGTAATGTTTTCCACAGGTTATCTTCTCATGCCAGTTGGCCACACCTATCACTTGTGACAACATGCTTCTTATCTCTCACCTGTGTCACAGTTAGGTGGCAGTTGTGTCATGAGATCAGGATTAAAGGGCAGCTATTTATGGTCCTGTTTAGAAGAACAGATAATCAGACATCTGAACACTGCAGGCCAACATTTTTCAGTTCAGTGAATACACACTACCATCTAAGGAAGCCATCTCCACTGTATACCCTGAGTCTAAAATTATCTTACTTCACCTTTGCTGGACAAAAGTATGTATGTATGTATTTGCCCCCAAACAAAAGTTTAGAAGACTTTAGGGGCATTTGTATACTGTGGAGGGGTGAGGAAGGAATTCTTAGTGGGGGGGGGATGTGGTGATCAACTTACGGTTATTAAGTCTTTCAATAGTTTTTAACAAACAATGGTTTTAAAAACCAGTAACAAATAAAAACTGCCACATGGATTGCCATCTTTTTTGTTCAATACTGCAGAAGCAACTCTATATCATGAAAAAAATGACTTTCAAAATGGAGCTGGGCAAATGTTTCAGAAAGTATGATTCCCTGCTCAGTCATGGAAACCCTCTGAGTGACCTTGGGCATGTCACACAGTTTTGTTAGGCTTACCCTGAACCCTAAAAAAACATGATAGCTTCATGTTAGGATTGCCATAAGTCAGAAATGACTTGAAAGCACACAACAATAACATGCAGCAATTAGGTATCCTGGCTATTTGGAGATGCTTTGACCTGTAAGTTGGGTCATTCTGCGCTGCACTGTTATAGTGCTATTATTCTACTTTCAACCTCTCGTGGAATTCAAGAGTTTGTAGTTTCCTGAGGACAAAGAGCCCTCTGGCTGAGAATACTAATGCCCCTCCCTAAACTACAAACCTCAGGATTTCTGTAGGATGTTGCAAATGGAAGAATAGCACTATAACAGTGTAGTAAAGAAATGGCCGAGAACACAATAGAGGAGCAACATCGGAAGGGAAGGACACACATGCTAGGAGAGGCTGCGTCAGTTTCCTTTTGCCTGAGGCTACTTGGAAGAGCAAGATTCCACCCCTCTCCCTTGCTGAGTTGAACACAAACTACTTTTGCTCTTTGAACTCAGTTTTTGATTGTAGTAAGCTGAAGATGAACATGGAAAGAGAAAGTAGGACATTTTAAAAGCAGCTGAAAAACTGGAATTATAGAGGATTAATGAGGGATGTCCCTTTCAAATCAGTACTGTTGGAGGATTTGCATGAGTATTAAAGGGCAAACATGCTTTACTTAAAGTAAATTTATTTATTTATTTATTTATACTTTTCTCCACAGTCTCCATGTTTTGATTTTCTACACAAGTCTGCACATATGTGTACATACATATACTCCAGAATGTCTTATGCCTGCCTGACAATTTCCTTCACAAATGTATCCATCTCTTGCTTTGAGCGCACTCAACTTCCTTGTCTTTTTCAAGGATGCATGGTATAACCATACTGTTGCTATATAGCAGGAGTGGCCAAACTGTGGCTCACAAGCCACCTGTACCTCTTTGACATGTAATGGGCAGCTCACCAAAATACGTTGACTGAGCTCCTTTTTCCATTATAATTCCTATAAAAGATAAACATATATTTACTCACCATAAACATTAAATGTATTTAAGAATTTAAATCCTGATTTTAATGCTATATTTGAGTCAGGAATTAAAGTAGTTGTAGATTAGCAAGGATAACTATTGGTTTACATATAATTTCTCTATGTCTTGACTGGATATTTACTAAGACAAATATCATCAAAATATCTGTTTTTACTGCTTTTATTTTTATTTTTGGCAATCTCATTTAATGTTAATGAAATGCAAATTTGCATCTTTTTCTCTGATGTTTTTGTGGTCAATGTAATTAAAACAGCAATCAATCAGGATTTTGAAAACATCTGGTATTTATGTGTCAACTTTCTGATTATTGAAACTAGCACAAATTAACAGTTTAAAAATACATACATGAATAAATATTATATTATTTACATGAATAAATAAATATTATGTATTTATTTATTTATTATGTGCATGTATTTCTTAATATTTATTATAAAATTTTTGTAACAAAATTTGTTCATGTCTTGTGGATCTCAAACTCTGAAATGTATTGTAGGTGGCTCTTACGTTAAAACAAGTTTAGCCAGCCCCGCTATATATTATTTAGTCAATATTTGAAGTTTCATAAGCCTAAATGAATCAGGCCATGGAAAGAGCCATTTCTGAACTTGCTCTTACCATGCATGCTTAAAAAAAAAAGCAGAAGAGAATGATCTTTGAACAGAAATGATTTATCAAGGATCACATCTCTATTGTTTCTTGCTCATGGTTCTTTCACTTCCTTTTTATAGGGAGATTTTATTTTCTGATAAAGGACAGTGAATCTTGCCCCCACTTCCCCCCCTCTCCCATCTTCCCTCCTACCATCTTTCCCAGAGTGTTGGCTACAGGGGGAAAAAAAAAAGAAGAGGATTGACAGTTTGATATAAAGGTAATAATAGGTAATAGTTCACCTAACTGCACTAGTGCAATCAGAGGAAAGCACTCAAAGTACTTACAAATAATGTCTCTAGCTGCAAATATAATTAGCAGAGTCGAATGGAAAGGGGATATTAATGACTGTGGGGTAGATCCTTACTGTTGCAGCAGGAAGATCGGTGAAATTAGCATGAGTAATGTCATGCTTTTTGTTATGAGCTATTCCCATAATCTTACCTCCCCCTCCCTTGTTTTGCCATGTCAGTCATCAGCCTCATTTTTTTACTTCTGGAGGGGCAAGCTGCTCATTCATGCAGGGAGGGTCACAGTATTTCTCAAAATTTAAAATGGCAAAATCTACATATAATTTGCATACTTATGGAGGAAGTTATTAAGGGATGGCACAGGAGCTTTGTCTCTTTGGATCCATGCCTTTTGTGTCATTGTATTTATAGAAAATAATTCCTGTATGTGAGAGAAGCACCACAGCTAATCTCAAGTCCTGTTAGGGACTTCCAGCTTGCTAGGTTATTCAAAAACCCTGGGACTCTTTACATCATACTTGCAAAATTGTAACCGTGGCCTCAAATTATGAGCATACCTGTACGTTGGATAAAAGGTTTATAAGCCCTAAAATGATTCTGGTCTCAGTGCAAATGCTTCACATCAATGAATCATATTTTGCCTGCTATCAACTGTATTCAGCTATAGTATGTATTACCCAAAGTAGGTGTATAACCCATGTCTACAAGAATTAAAGACTAAGGCCATTTCCACACTACAGTGTTATAGTGCTATTATTCCACTTTCAACATCCTGTGGAATTCTGGAGTTTGTAGTTTACTGAGGCCGAAGAGCTCTCTGGCTGAGAATTCTAAATGCGCCTCCCTAAACTGCAAACCTTAGGATTCCACAGGATGTTGAAAGTGGAATAATAGCACTATAACACTGTAGTGCAGAAATGGCTAATGTCTGCACATCTGTCTGTGGCAGCCATAATGCATTGGGACATGCACCAGATCCCTCAAAAATCAACAGTGTGTTTATGGTTCTTCACCTAATTGCAGTGCTGAGTTTCAGGATGAAGTTCTTAACAAAGGAATTGCTAGAAGCCAAAAAGAGAGTGTAGGATAATCATAAAATCATAGTAGACACCTCAAAATTTAACAGGATGATTTTGGTTTTCACCCTGGTTGCAGTGCCAGTTTCAAGATGAAATTCAAATTCAAAAGGTGGTGGTGGTAGCTTTCTACAAGGGAAAAAAAAAGAGTGGTCTACAATAATTCATTGGGATGTTTTTAAAGGCTAGAAAATAGAATGGTTCTCAGAGATATTATGAAGATTCCTGAGACAGGTGAAAAGCAGGAAAAAGTAGGAAAATGAGGGAAAACTAAGGCATTGCTGTTTGGACTCTTGGAGTTAAAAGGGAGCAGAAAAATAGGAGAGATATCACTCTGAGGTATTGCCAATAAGATTACTGAGATAAAAAAAATGGAGGAAGAGGAACACATCAGGTACACTTCAACTAGTTAAAGCAGATAAATGATTTCTGTCTCATTTTTGTTTCCCTGCCTTTCCCTCTCTGTTACAGTTTGTGTTGTGTTTAGCTATTGAGATATCCTAGTTTCTGAAGACATTATGAAGTTTTAACTTTTAACATAAGTGAGTTTATATTATCTTTTCTACGTTTACAGACCTTCAGAATTAACTCTGATATATTACCCATTCCTCCATTACATAAATAATTTAGGATTTACAGATATAGAATCCTGCAGGATGTGACATTCACATTTTGATATTACCAAAGTAGAGATCAAGATGTGCAGAACTGGATGAAGATGCTCCTTACACAAGAAATATGCCTAGAGTTTTGGAGACATCAAAAAGCTATTTGGGTACCAAAACAAGACTATTGGAATTGTCCTGTCCACTGGGTTCCACTAGTTGTGATGAAAGGTCCCAACCTTTATGGTTGCAAAAAAAGATTGGATAAATTCATGGAACGTTATCAGTTGCTACTAATCATGATAATTATGTTTTTTTTCTGTGTTATCAGAGGCAGTATGCACTACAGTATCAGTTGCTGGGCGAAATTAATGTGAAGGTGATATTTCATTTATATTCATATCCTGCTAATGGAGTTCATTCAGGTAATTGTTAGGACATAGTGGAAACAGAATACTGGCCTAGCTACATCTTAGGTATGGTCAAACATGGTTCTTCTGTTATTATCTGAGAATAAATCTGTTGTCAAAAGAAATCTCCTAAAGCAGCAATAACTTTAGATTAATCTAGCAAGAGATTAGGGCCATAGCACACATTAGATCAAACCTATGACTTCATTTAATATGTCTGTTCTAAAAAATTAGCTAGTCAGTGGAGAAAAAAATCAGAAGAAGGGTCAGGGATTATAGCATGGGAGAAAGAGCAGTACTTTAAAATTATCTCAAGGCTCTTTGATCATTAGGGCTGCTAGATTGAAAATTGGATAGGGCTGTTGTTGATGTGTGCCTTCAAGTCTATTCTGACTATCAAAGACCCTAACATAAACCTATCACAGGGTTTTCTGGGGCTGTGTGTGTGTAAAACACCTAAGATAACCCAGTGGTTTCTATGACCAAGTGGAGAATCAAACTGTGGTCTCCAGGGTTGTAGTTCAATCCTCAACCCACTACGCCTCTCTGGCACCACATACACCACTGCACCATTAATGGTTATGTAGAAGAGGGAATTTCAGCAGGTTTTCCTTGTCATGCAACCGGGTAACAAGCAACACCTGCTGAATTTCCCTCTTTTACACAAGCATTAAAGGTATAGTGGCCCTCTCCAGTTTTCACTCTGGCAACCCTAGTGCCAGTCATTCTCCAACATTCAGTCTTCAGTGAATGAATAAAAATAGAGAGAAAGGGAAGATTGCCAGCAGTGTCTACTCTGTCCCCTACTGACTTGTGTTCACTTGATGAAATAGAGCCCCACCTATCAGAACTGGCTGAAGGCATTTTGCTGCCTGAGCAAAGCTGCAAAACTTCCTCTCCCCACCATGTGAAGATGCTTAGCACAATAGACTGCTGAAGCTATTTTGGCACCTGAGGTAGAAAATTCACTTGTGTCCCATCCTGGCACTAAAAATGCAATCACAATCAATTAAATAACTAACAGCTGTTACCCTCTTACAAAGCCTCAAAATCTGCCCAAGGCATCCATCTCATAGTGCCTTTCCGCACTACACTGTTATAGTGCTGTATTCCACTTTCAACATCCTATGGAATCCTGGCATTTGCAAATTGCAAACCCCAGGATTCCATAGGATGTTGAAAGTGGAATAATAACATTATAACAGTGTAGTGCAGAAATGGCCATAGTGTACATAACCATATATGCAAGGATCCTAGTACAATTTTCCAAAGAGGTCTTAATCACGCAAGGAAATTGACAGATGAATTTCATAGTTTGCATTCCATGTTTCAGCATTTGAGCACTCTCAGCAGGTATTGCTCTTCATTTGTAGCCTATATTATTTAATCTGTATAACAATGTCCTTGGGTGCTTCAGTTTAATTTACCTTTATTGTAGAGAAAATAATAGATAACAGTAAACTAGCTGCAGGACCCCTATCTTAAATTTTTGTTCTTTTGACAATAACTCTGTTTTTTGTATTTATCTTTTCTAAGGCTTCTTGTTTTCCCACTCAATAATCTTGACTCTTATTTCCCTAATCATTGTACTGTGTGATTGTTCCATTTGGTACTGTTTCCCAAACCAATTATTTAACATTCTTTTACACTAAATTGCATTAGCCATCTGCCAGCTTAATTACCTAAATTATCCCAATCCTCCTGAATCCATTTGCATTACTTGTCATCATTTGCTCTAAGTATCAGCAATGAATGTGAGGGTTTGATCTCCACCCTCCCCCTGCACTATTATTGAATGAAGCCACAGACACAGGTGATGCTATGACTATCAGTAACAATATCTGGCAGGATCTTTATGCAACCAAGTGCACTTCCATTCAAAACCAGCCTGGAATATACTAGAAGTCTAAATACCAGTACATATTTTCTGGGTTTTTGAAGAATGACAGGTATGGGTCTGAAGCAGGAAAACTGTTCTTAACTTTTCTTTTCTTTTCATTTCCAAATAGGCTGTATTGATCTTCATCTTAAGTCTGTTTCAGGAGGAAGCATGAAGTGGCATCCTCACTAATGATGTCACCTTCTGACCCTACTATTACTTAATAGTTCTTCTGTGCCCACAATGTGATATTGTCTTATCTCAATCTGGGCAGCAATCCAGGGTTTGTAGCTACACAGTTGACAGCCAAGAGATAACACAGGAAAAATAACAAATGAAGAAACAGAACAACTCAAAATCAGTCACTTACTTTTACTAAGTAAGCAAAAGGCCAAAGGCACAAGCAGGGTCCAATAGAATCCAAAGGCAGTAAAAAAAATAAGTCCAGATTCAAAACAACCCAAGAAATACAACTAGCAGGCAGGAAGGTCAAATAAGCTCTGACCACTTCTGGAGAGGAAGGGCAGTGCCTATATAGGTCATCAGCTCAACACAGCTGCTGCCTAACTAATTGCTGAATCCTATAAATCAGTGGTTCTCAACCTGTGGGTCCCCAGATGTTCAAAAACTTCAGCTCCCAGAAGCCCTGAGCATTGACCATAGTGGCTGGGGCTTCTGGGAGCTGAAGTCCAAACACATCTGGGGACCCACAGGTTGAGAACCACTGCTATAAATCCTTTTAGACTGGCCTAAGTCCTCTCTTTTCTGTGCTTGACAAAGGTAGGTACAGGTAAGTTGTCTTCTGTATCTGAAGGAGCAGGACTGTCTGCTGGGGCTGGCATTGCACTTTGTTATGTCTCTGGGATCTGTGACTCTGTAACCTTCCCTTATTCAGCAGGTCCTGGCATGTCCACTGTTTCAGTCTCTGAGTCAGAATCTGTTTCCATGTTCTTGAAGTAGGGCATGATAGATATGCATTGTCCAGAGTGAAAAGCCAGAGTCTTTTCCAAGAGAGCCAGTAGTCTTTGGTAGCTAGATAACATAGAAAAAACACCAAAATTTGTATTAGTGCAATGCCTTTTGGCCAACCAAAAGGTCACAAAAATTTGCAAATTTCTGAGATCTTTGATCTTTTTGTTTTGCAAAATGTTATAGACAGTGAACTATCAGAGGATAGAAGGAAAGATGCTGGAATCATGCTGTATGATCTCAGTCCTAGAAGTAATGGATTATTTGTTGTTGTTGTTGTTGTTTCATGTCTTCAAATAATTTCTGACTTATGGCAATCCTAAGATAAATGTATCATGGAGTTTTTTGGGGCTGAAAGTGTATGACAAGGACAAGGCCATGTTATAGATATTCAGATAAAGTTCTGGATTTTTAAGATGTCAGTTTATGTCAATCCCAGGCAAGATGGCTAGTGTTCAGGATTCCTGGAGGTTGTAGAACACCAGGTTGGAGAATGCTGGTTTGGCACGTGATGCTTTAGCTTGAGGTGTCAGCTGAAGCCACCTAAGGACTGGAGGAACCAAGACAATCAAAAAGATTTGATTCCCTATTTTAGAAAATATAATACACTATTATTCAGAGCTGTTGTCATTGTGAACAAAACAGAAAAACCATTTTATCAGTGGAAAACAGAGAACAGAGAAAACAGAGAACCTTTGTATCAATAAGCCTGGAGATAATTTTTGCTGCTGTTCTAGTTTATTTAGAAAAGTCAATAGAAGCTCTTTGCAAAGTAGGTTGAGGGGATGAACCTTGCGGGAATAAAGGATCAACTTCAAGTAATAAAAATTCCTTCAAAAATTCCTTCCCACAACACAACCAACCAATCAAACCAGAAGGATATCAGCAAACATGAACAGAATTCTATATTTTAAAAGTAATTTTTTTCCTTGCCACATTAAGAAAAAATCACTATGGCAAGGAACAGATTGTTTTGTATGATCAATAACTTCAAATAACTATTTAGTGCAAATTCAGATTAATACAGGTTATATTTTTTTCTCATGCATTTATATGTGAACTGGTCATATGAATGGAGGCTGATTTAAGCTAAATGAATGCTCTGGTTGAGCTCTATAGAGAAGCACCAGTGTTGACATTCCAGACCAGCCTAGTATGACAACAGTAGCAGCTGTGCTGACAAGCAGATGCTGCATACATATATGGATGTACAAAGAGACTTTCAAATATTACCACTACCCAATCAAGTGCTGACACTGGCAATTGCCTTTTCGCACCTTCCACAAAGCAGCTGTAATATTTCAACCCGTCTTCAATCAATGATTTATACATTGACTTTATTTATATTTATATGTACGTTGCTTTTCTGCCCTCAAAGTGATTACAATTTAAAATAAACAACATGACAGTAAAAATCGTAACAGAATAAAGGAGGTACATTTAAAAACAAACACATGCAAGTCATAACAGTATTAAAATATTTGTTTCCATAAAAGCAACACTACATGAACAGATTCAGTTTCCAAAGGCTTTCTGCTAAAATTGTGCTGTGATCATCTAGGCCTGGGAAAGAAAAAATCAAGACAGAGATTAGGGGCAGGGTATAGAAGGTAGCATCACCATTCCACATACCACTTTACTTAAAAGCAGGGCTTGGCTGGTGAATTCAGGGAGTTGTAACTCCAAATGTAACTTGTCCAAGCTCAGTATAAAAGTCTCTTTCATGTGCTGTAGTTAAACATCCACAATAACGCAGACTTGGTCTCTTAGTATGGATACGCTCACCATTTGCTCCCCCTGAAGTGTCTACAATATAAGAGGTAACAAGTTAAAAATCAATTAAAGTTAAGAATGAAGTTATCTGAAGGAGTGTTTCGCCCTACCAGTGCCTGCCAGAGGAGTGAGGTCTTCTAGAGGGGCCCTCCTTGTGCTCCACCTGTGAAGTTATTGTGTGAGGTCATGAGGAAAATGGTTTTCTCAGCAGTAGCACTCCAACAGTGGAATGCCCTCCTCTTGGAGGCCCAGTGCTGGCTTTATTTAGGTGCCATACCTATTCATTAAACCCTTTAGAACCTCACTGATTTGCCCCAAAACATTTATGTGCAGGGTTTTGTTTTAACCTTCTTAACCTGTTTTTAACTTGTTTATGGGTTTAATATGTTTTAATCTATTGAAATGATTTATTGCTTCTCGGCCTTTTGGCTAAGATCATGTGTAGTATCTGATGATGATGAAATGATTTTATTGTTTCTTTTTTTATAATTTTATTAAGTTTCACAAATAAAAAAAAAGTTCTTTAACTTGTAGTTTTACATGAAATACTTCTGATCTTCCACTCTGATCTGGTCTTCATTTCCTGAAATTCACTCCACTTATTACATTTATGTATCACAATACAATGTTTATCTCAAATGTTTGAACATGCTTTTCCCTCTCCCATTCTGTTATGTTACTGTTGTCCCACTGTCATTTCAACAATCATAATACAGTCATTTTCCCTTAACAGTTCCCAGCTGTTACCCATTATTGGCCATTCTGCTTTTCTCTAATTGTCAGATTTCAATCTATTCTTATTTCTCTACTTGTCTCTTTTAAATCTTCTTCTGCTACCTTCTCTTATACTTTTTACGTTGTCCACCCTTTATGACATGATCTCAAAATCTCAAATACATCTATCAGTGTATATCTGGCAGTCTGAGCTGTTATTACTGCTACAGTCACTCAACTTCTTGCCCTGGATTCCATTGTATTGAAATTATCTTGTTTCCCACTTATACTTATGTCCTGTTCAGCCCCCATCCACCCTTTAACAATATCACAATGTTTATATTAATGACAATATATCAATCAAATACGTAAGCTTAATTGACATTGTTAAAGTACATACTACCTCATCTAATTCAGAGCCCTGTGCCTAAATCCACCTCCCGTTCCCCCTCCCATTTTGGGGTCTTTACTGCTTGGAGATTCATTTCAGAAGATTCACTGTATTCTCATAGTCGCTTAAATTCCAAGCTGTTCCGTCCATGGGAGTGAGGATGTTTTGCTTGAATGACCTTCCAGCACAGGCTCGCCAGTCTCAACAGTCCAGCCTCAAGAAAAAAAAAATTAGGAAACAAGTCTCAAACAGCAGGAGCTAAAAAAAGAAAAAAGCACTGCTCAATAACTGTTACCTCCTGAAGTATTCTTCTAAAGTCAGAAATCCAGAGTCAAAAAGTCAAATCACCAATTCTCTCAGATCAACCAAAATAGTAAAATGTAGAGATAAAGAAAGTTCAATGTCCAAATGGAGTTTATTAAATCTTGTAAAGTCCAATCTTATTCCTTAGTCCAGCACCGACCATTTAAGTATTTAGCATTTTCAATTTGTAAATCCAAGTTGCAAATCAGAGATCATTTTACCATTAATGACTTCAATCCTCAGAAGAAAAGCAGAAAAGCCTCTTAACCGTTCCTTTAAAATCAGCTGCCCCTTTAAGACAAACTCCCAGCCATGACGCACTCACATCTCCTCTGGGTCCTTCCATTCCTTCGCTTCTGTGCACCGTTGCAAGTCAAATTCAGATGTGATATTTTCAAAATCAAAGACCAGAACAGCTTACATGCTTGCTTACTTTCTTTTTTGTGAAATTTCTTCTTTAAAAGTCGACGGCGGTGCTTGTGCCGCTCTGGCAACGATCCCGCTGGCTCTGTCATGGTCCTTCAACCCCCTGGTGCTTTTCGCTCCCCCAGCCGGGTAGAGCCAGACGCCAGTTTTGTGGTCCCCTTCGGACCTCTTCCGCACCCCTTTTACCGGAGGGGTATTTTACCGCCTCTGATGTTACAAAAGAAGCGGCTGGAATCCAGCGGGTGGCTGCTCGGGGCTGCGCCATTGTGCAGCTTCTCTCTGAGCTGCCACTTGTGTCCGCCATACGACAGGAAGGGTGATTTTATTGTTTCAAATTATTTCAGTCAGCTTATATTGATGTTACTTGTATGCCACCCTGAGATCTCAATATGGAAAGCAGGATAGGAATACTTTAAATATATAAGGCAAATAAATTGAAAATTTACCTATAAAAAGGGTCAACTTAATTAAATTAATTTTTTATACAAAAGTGATTGACCTATATTACAATTTCAGTATTAATGTTTGTCCATAATTAAGTTCTTAATGAAATAATTAAATGAACCACAATGGGAAAGAGCCAACAAATTTTATATTTCGTAGCTAATTCTTCACCCAAATTCTAGTTCTGGTTTTTTTTGTTGTTGTTGTTGAAAAATACTTCTCTTTTTTAGTCCCCCAGGTTTGGCAAATTATAAGGTTTAGGTCAAATGTAGTAAGGTTGGCTTAGGAGGGGGTAGTGGCCTTCTTTGCTTCCAGATAATGCTCTTGTGTTCTATACTGTGCACCATAAAGAGGTTTCTCATCTATCTCAAGGAGCTGAATTTTTAAGCTCTTAACCCTGAAACTTTTACAGGGATCTGTGTGGGAACTGGTAAGCTAGAAGGGGATGGTGGATGAAAGTTAAAGGAGATAAAATTATAAGGAAGGGGAAAGCAAAAGCAAGAAAAGATTTTGGGCAGGGTGGGTGAGAAATGGGATTTTCAAAAATTTATGCAGCTTTTTTTCTTTCCCCGCCAGATTCAAAATAGTGTTGGGGAAGGGTGAAGTAGTAAAATAATGGATGATTTTTTTTTCACCTTTATTCTGGTAAAGGCAGTATAGTAACTAACATAAAAGTAAATACAAATTTAAAATTAAATGCTTAAAAATGTCCTCCTTTCAATGTAAATGCAATTTAATTAATTTTTATTAAAAAAAAGGCTGCTAAAGAGTTAGCCCTTTCCCACTCACTCATCACTGAGGCCATTTCTACATTAGAGTGTTATAGTGCTATTATTCCACTTTCAACATCCTGTGGAATTCTGGGGTTTGTAGTTTACTGAGACCAAAGAACTCTCTGGCTAAGGATTTTTAAAGGCCCCTCCCTAAACTGCAAACTCCAGGATTCCATAGCATGTTGAAAGTGGAATAATAGCAGTATAACAATGTAGTGTGGAAATGACCTAAATATCTCTGAAGGAATGGATATAGGTTTTATTATGTATCATTGGCCATTTCTGCATGATGACACTCTCTTGCATCATCTCATTACAATCCCAGCAGCACCTCTGCTGGAATGGGAGCACATCCCCAGTGCTTCCCTCCACACCTGACCAGCTGGCTGCGGAAGGGAGTGTGAGGGACACACTCCTTCCTTCTGTACTGCAGCTGGCCTTCTTCCCATGCTGCTGTGGGGAAGAAAGCGCATGATGCGAGCCCTTCTGCATGGCCGGTGGCAATGGAAGCCTCATGTGGTCAGAGGCCATTGATGGAGTTTTGCCGCCAATGATAAACCCCACAATTGTACCAGCTCAGGATGCGAGAAGGGCGGGACCACAATAATGTCATGCGGAAATGTTGCCATGGTCCCACTCCTCCCGTATCCCCATGCTGGGAGGGCACCATCCTGCAGAAAGGGCTATTATGTATACTTATGTAGTAGATGAGAGGGGAAACTCAGGTCCAGGCTGTCCAAAGGACCTCATCTGACCATGCCCAAGGCTCTTCAAGATCTTTAAGGAAAGCACTTGTCTCTACCCCATCATCTTCACTGGCATATTTGGTGGGAATCTGAGAGACAACCTTCTCTGTGGCGGTCCCAGACTTTAGAATTCCTTGCCTAGAAAGGTTACAATGATTCCTTCTTTGCTACTGTGAAACCTTTTTTTTTTTATTTTATTTTATTCCAGCAGTCCTTTGGGAATATTGACTGTTAATAAGGGGAAGTCTTTTTAAGTTGTGCTATACTACTTTTCATCTTTGTTTTAAAGTAATATTTAAAATGGTTTTAATTCTGTTTTTAGTTTAATACTGTTTAATTTCAACTTCTTTCTCTTTAAATAATTTTATTAAGTTTCACAAATAAAAAAAAATCATCTCAAATTGTACTTTTACATGTAATGTTTTTGTTCTTCCACTCTGATCTAGTTTTCATTTTCTGGATATCTACTCACATATAAAAAATTTTGCCTCACAATTCTATGTTCATCTTACATGCTTGATCTTGAATTTCTCTCATCAACTCCTGTTACGTTACAGTTATTCCTTTTTAATTTCAACCATAATTCAGACATTTTCACTTGACAGTTCCCAGCAATTACCCATTACAATTTGCCATTCTGCTTTTATCTGATCATCCCATTTCCCCTTTAATCTTTGTGAAACAATATCCGCATTTCTATTCTCAATAAATGTCCCCCACCATTGTTCAATTGTGGGTATTTGCTGAGACTTCCACAATTTGGCATATTCAGTTCGAGCTGTCGTTATCATGTACAATATTAATCTCCAATGCCTCTTAATGTTAGTATTCTCAAGAACATTTGTCATGTTTAACAAATAAAATTCAGGCTTTTTTACAAATTGAACCTTCAGTATTTCACACCTCTTTTTATGTATTTCACTCCAATATTTCTTTGCCTTGGGACATGTCAACCACATATGAAATATTGTTCCCACCTCTTTCTGACATTTCCAACACATTCCCGTACCTGTGTTGTAAATCTTTTTTAACTTGTCTGGTGTCATGTACCATCTATGAAACATTTTAAAATAGTTCTCTTTAAGATTCTGAGCCATTGTAAATTTTTGTGTCCTTTTCCAGTTCTGCTTGCATTCATCTAATTGAATTGAATGTCCAATATTCTGTGCCCACAAAATCATTGCAGATTTCGCAGTCTCCTCCTGTCTCTCCTGTGTTAACATTTCTTGATATATATGGGCTAACAGATGTGGTGGATTGTCAAAGATCCATTTAATCACTCCTGTCCTTTCTTTGGATTCTATTCCATAAGTTTTCAAGTTCATCTGGAATCTCTCATTTAGCTGCCTGTACAGAAACCAACTTAATGGCAATCCTTCCTGTTCCAATTTTTCTCTTGATTTGATCTTATAAGTGTTTGTCATTGTTTCCTCTAATATATTCTCATATCTCAGCCATTTCTCTGTTTCCTTCCATCTTCCAAAGAAAGCTTCTTGAGGGGATACCCACATGGGTAGCTGCCTTATGTTTTTACTCTTATATTCATTCCATATCTTCAGAAGCGATTTTCTGATATAGTGATGCGAAAAATCTTAGTCAATTTTTGCTTTATCATAGAACATATAGGCATGCCATCCCATCCTCAGGTCTGCTCCCTCCAGTGCAAGCATATCTTGTAAGTCAATCCAGTCTTTTAGCCATGTGAATGCCGCAGCTTTATAATTTAATTGAAAATCCAGTACTCCCATTCCTCCTCGAAGTATTTGATCTGTCATAATATTCCATTTAATTCTTGGTTTTTTACCTTCCATATAAATTTGGTCAGGTCTTTTTTCCACTGTATAAAAGGTTTACTGTTTGTTATTATGGGGAGATTCTGAAACAAAAAATTCATCTTTGGGAGAACATTCATTTTGATAGTCGCTATTCTCCCCAACATAGACAATTTCATGGAGGTCCACCTTTCCAAGTCTTTAATTATCTCTTTCCATTTTTTCTCATGGTTATTTTGAAACAGTTCATTATTCCTTTTTGCTATCCAGACACCTAGATATTTTGTTTTTTGTACTTTATTAAATCCAGTTACAAGTGCTAATTCCTTCTCCTTCTTATCTGTCATATTTTTCATTAGCAAAACTGTTTTTTCTTTATTTACCTTAAATCCTGAAAATTCTCCATATTCTTGTATTATTCCAATAAGATTTTGTATGCTTCTCTTAGGATCTTCAAGAAACAGAACCAAATCATCAGCAAAGTCTTTAAGTTTGTATTGATAATTCTTGATTTGGACTCCTCTTATAGCACTATCTTCTCTTATGTTGTTATTTAATATCTCCATTGTCAATATGAATAACAAAGGGGACAGAGGACATCTCTGTCTTGTTCCTCTGTTCAATTCAATCTGCTTAGTTCTATCTCCGTTAATGACCAGTCGAGCTCTTTGTTGGTTGTATATTGCTTCAATCCATGAAAGAAATCTGTCTCCAGGTTGCATTTGCTTCATTACTGTTTTCAAAAACGGCCAATTGATCATATCAAAAGCCTTCTCTGCATCAACAAATATCATGGCCATTTTCTTCTCATTATGCTTTTCGTAATATTCAATTATATTCAATACTGTTCTTATATTATTTCTTAAATATCTTTTTGGTATAAAACTATTCTGATCTTCATGAACAAGCTCAGCCAAAATCTTTTTAAGTCTCATTGCAAGAATTGAAGCAAAAATCTTATAGTTTATATTCAAAAGTGAGATTGGTCTATAATTTTTGACATCTGTTAAGTCTCTGCCTTCTTTAGGAATTAGCACCACTCACTCCAGGTGTCTGGTACTCCTTTCATAATCTCATTTATAGTACTTTGCAATGGAATTGAAATCTCATGTTGTAGAGTCTTATAATATCTTGCCGTAAAGCCATCTGGGCCCTGGGCTTTATCATTCTTAAGGTTCTTAATCGCTTCCATTACTTCCATCATAGAAACTGATTTATTCAGTATCAATCTGTGATCTTCAGTAAATCTTAATTTATTTGTTCTATCCAAGTATTCTTCCAGTTCTTGTTGTTTTTTCACTTTAGAAATCTTACTCATCAGTTTCTCATAATACTTACAAAATGCCTGCTTTATTCCTTCTTGTTTAGTAATTCTCTCTTCTCCACTCTTTATCTCTGATATAATATTCTTAGTCCATCTTCTCTGCAACAGATTGGAGAGAAGCTTTGAGGGTTTATTTGCTTGCTCAAAATAATTATGTCTTGTTCTCCATACTTGTTGTTCTATTTCTTTCAAGTTAAATTGATTCAGTTCAGCTTGGCAAACTTTCATCTGTAGTCTGATTTTCTCATCAAAAGGATATTTCCTCATCCGTTTCTCAACTTCTTTCATCTTATCCAATATTTGCTGCTCAGCATTTCTCCTTTCTTTCCCAATTTCTGCAGACCATCTGATACAGTTGCCTTGCATCATTGCTTTACTTGCATCCCAAATAGTTGTCGATGGCTGGGCGGGGCCAGGCAGGCTAGGGACAGGCTCGAGCCGGGATTCGCCTCAGAAGCCAGCCGTCCAACAGCAAAGCAAAGCAGGTCTTACAGCAGGCAAAACGCGGAACAAAAAGACAGGGTTTCCTCACCCGAATCAACGAAGAGATGGCTGGCTGGCAGAACTTCTGGACGGGGACTCGACTGGAACAGGACACGGCACAGACGGGCAACCCATGGTGATCCGACGGTTGTTGCTCCGTGCTGAACTCAGCTCCCTCTTGGTCTTAAGTAGGAGCCCGGTGCCTGCGCCGGCCAATCCGAGGGTTGCTGCGCAGCTGGGAGCCCTCAGCCGGACTCACAGCTGAGCGTCATCAGCCAGCTGCGAGCCCTCAGCCTGCAGCCGACACTCCAGCAGCCGGCGGGAGTGGCGGGCAGCCTCCTTGGCTTGCCACCACTGCAGGAACGTAGGAGGGAGGCCGACGGACTCCTCTGGATTGGGCCCGCGGGTAGGCGGGGGCCCAGAGTGGCGCCTAGGCCCCGCCCACCCCGGGCGCACGCCCGGTCGGCCTCCCCGGTGCTGACGGCTTCGGCGTCGTCCAGGCGGCTCCCCTCCGCGGCGATGGCTCCGTCGGCGTCCCCAACGGCGGCGGCAGCGGCATCCCCGGTGAGTTCCATGGCGGCGGCAGGGCTGGCGAGGTCTGGGCGGCTTCCCGCAGCGGCGGAGGCCCCTCCGGCCTCGTCCTTGGTGGCAGCGGTTGCAACGGCCCCGGGGCTGTCATCCGTGGCGGCGGGAGAGTCCGCGGCCTCCTCCGTGGCGGCAGTAGCCTCGACGGCGTCTGGGCAGCCGATCCCGGCACCGGAGACCTCCGTCACGACTCGCGAGGAGACTGGGTCGTCCTCTGCCTCAGGAGCCGCTTCCACGGCTCTGGAGGGGCCGGCCAGGCCGGAGCCCCCGACAATAGTCCTCATTGTCAAGTCCGGTGTCATGTTTTCACTGAAATAGTTAATCAACTTCTTCTTCGCTTCATTTATATATTTCTCTTTATTAAAGATCTCATCGTTTAATCTCCATGTCCTTTCCCTTTCCTTTCCTTAATCTTCATCTTAAGAAGCAATGTGTTGTGATCTGAACATAAATTCAGAAAAATGTCTATATCTGTAGCCTTCTACAATAATGCTTTAGATACCAGCATCATTTCAATTTCTGGACATTGATTTATGTCTGTCTGGAAAAAAAAGTATATCCTTCTAATTGTCCATTTTTATACCTCCATACATCGAAGAGGTTCAAATCATCCATCATGTTAAAGAAGCTCTTAGGTAATTTTCCATTGTTTCAGGGGATCAATTTCTGCACCAATCTATCTAATTTTGGATTGACAACTCCATTAAAGTCTTCCAGCACAGCAATGTTCAAATTGCCAGTGTCAATCATATATTTCTGTATCTCCTCATGTATTTTAGGAAAAAATTCGCCCTTCGCCCTGTTTGGTGTGTAGATTCTGACTATCAATATCTTATCTTGTTTAGTTGTAACTTCTACGCCTAGGTATCAACCATTATTGTCCTGGAAGACCTGATGGGCTCCATACCTTGCATTCACATATACTATCACTCCCTGCTTCTTTTTGTCAATCGTTGCTGCGTAGCAGCTACCTAATTTCGGGTTACGAAGGTATCTCAAGTCTTGAGTCCTGATTCGAGCTTCTTGTAAGCAAATTACATCCAAATTTTGTTTTTCCAGAAAGTGAAATATTTGTCTTCTCTTATATTCAGAGTCCTTTAATGTTCCAAGAATATATCCTAAAATCCCATTTGTTCATTTTGTCCCTTTTATTAATAATGTTCTAGTTTTAAAATCAGCTTAATCTTGTATTTGATTTCCTGTTAATTCACCTTCTTCCTGCTGAATTTCTTCTTCTTGTTGTGCTTCATCCTCAGCGTCGTCTTCTTGTGATTTCTCCTCTTCTTGTCCTGGAGGTTGTTCCTCTTCTTTTCCTTCCTTCAAACTCGTCTTCTGGAAGTCTTTCTTCAATCTTTCCATCATTTCCTTCGCTTTATGCATTGAATTAGTTCTATGTCTCTGTTGTTTATATGTAAAAGAGATGCCCTCAATTTTCTCCCATCGATAATTAATCTGCTACTATACCAGGAGATTTGCCAATGGCTTATATTCTTGTCTCTTCTTTAAGATCTGAAATGGTATATCTTTAAATATTCTCACATATTTATCTTCAATCTTCAGCTGTCCATCGTAGCTTCTTTGCAATATTTTGTCTCTAATTACCATCCTGGTAAATGTTATGATTATATCTTTTGGGAGTTTCCTCTCTCTGGCCACTCTGGAGGTTACTCTGAACATTCTGTCTATATATATTTCCAATTTCTCCTCTTCAGTGTCAATAAATTCTGCCAATGCTGGTAAGATCTTCACATATAAGTCGTCCCCAGTTTCCTCAGGGATTCCCCTAAAGCAGAGGCATCTTTTGCGATATCACAATTCCTGTGCAGTAATTTGGATTTCTTCCGTTTGATGGTTATCTTTCAATTCCGTGGTCACTGCTTCCAGTTGTTTGACTTGTTGTTTTAGTTCTTTAGTGTCTTTTTTCAATGTAGTTACTTCCTTAGTCAGGTTTTCTAGTTCCCCCCCCACTTATCCATTTCATGCTTCATATCAGTTCTCATTTCCTTTCTTGTCTCTTTTAAATCTTTTCTGATATCTTCTCTGATACTTTTTATCTCTTCCATCATTTGAGACATAAAGTCTGGTTTCTGTGGTATATCAGTTGATGTTCGTCTGGCAGTTTGAGTTGTTGTCACTGCTGCAACTGCTCCTCTTTTTGACCTGGACTCCATTCTGTTAACAATATCTTATTCCCTGACTTGTCTTTCCCTTGTCAAATAAGTTTTATAAATGCTTATGTCTTATATCACATTCAACAAATCAGTGTACTGCTATTAAAATACTTGTATAAATGACAATATGCAAGCTATACAGATATACTTAATAATGCTGAACAATAGTAATACTTAGTACTATAAAGTCTCTCTAAATAATAGTTATTGAAATCAATACATATAATTATTAAAAATCAATATAAACTGGTATGTACAAAACACTAATGTGGCTATATAAATGCCTAGAGATAGACTATATACACGTTACTATTACAAAAAATTAATCCACTTCCTTTATTCCAAACCCCTGTGCCTAGGTCCACTTCTGACTCCCCCCTCCCAACTGTGGCTCACTGTACTTCTGTTTCTCTGGGCTGCTCGAAGATCTTTCAGTATCTCAGCTGTCGTTTACTTTCAAGGCCATTCCCTCTCATGGGAGTGAGGATGTTCAGCTTACAGTGTCCTTCCAGCACAGGCTCTATAGTCTCAATAATCACAGCACACAAACAGTTCTCAGGAACCAGGAACTAGTAAAGCACTTCCCAATGTTCATAACCCTCAAGTGTCAAAGTTCCAGGTTCTTAAAAATCAACTTGCCAGACTTCTCAAAATCCCTGTAGTCAAAAATATTTCCAAATCAAGTTCAAAATAAAAGTCCAGAAATATATCCAAATCAAGTCCAAGCTAAAAAAGCAGAGAAAAAAGAAAAACAAAATTCAATATTACAGTAAGTTCAGTCCTCCACAGTCTAATAAAGACCATAAACAGAAAACTATAATCCCAAAGAAGTTCTCTTCTGCTCTCTTCCAAGTCCCTGCCCTCAGAAATAATTCCACAGCAAACAAGTTCCTTAAAAAGTCCAAACAATCTTATTCTTCAGTCCACACAGTCCAAAATAGAAAATAGAGAGAGAGAGAAAAAAGAGAAACTGAATTCAATGTTCCAGAAAATCTATCCTCCCAATCAGGAAAGAAACCATAATCCAGAATCAAGGTTCCAGTGTTCAAATACAACTCTCTTCCAAACCTTTACCCTTCAAAAATGATTTGAAAACAAGGGAAATTTTTTTAAAGTCTCAAATCTGCCTGTTCCTTAATCAGTCCAGTTCACAGTCATTGTTAAACAAGCAGAAAAGGCGTTTGGCAGTCACTTCAAAAATAAGCAGCCGCCCCTTTAAGAGAAACTCAAAGCCAAAATGTACTCACTTCGTGTCTGGGTCCTTCTGTTCCTCCGCTTCTGCTCACCGTTTCAAGTCAAAACCAGGTGTGATATATTTAAAATAAATCCCTAGATCAGATGCTTACTGTAATCTTAAGGGCTTCTTCTTTTAAAAGTCGGCGGTGGCACTTGTGCCGCTCTCGCGGCGATCTCCCTGGCTCCGTCATGGTCCTGCGGTCCCTTGGTGTCTCCACTCTTCCCCTTCGGGAAGACTCCCTTCGGGGAGAGCCACTCACCAATTCTGGGGTCCTCTTTGAACCTCTTCCGCACCCCCCTTACCCGGGGGGGGGTTTATAGCCACTTTTGGTGTTAAAAAAAGCAGCTGGAGTCCAGCAGATGACAGTTCGGAGCTCTGCAATTGTGCAGATTCAATCTGAGCTGCCGCTCATGCGCGTCATGTGACCGGAAGTTTTAATTTCAACTTCTGATTGTTTTAACTATAATGTGTTTTTATTGTAATTTCCTATTTTTTTTTTTTGTAAGCTGCCTTGTGTCCCTGTCTGGGAAAAAGGTGGGGTATAAATAAAGGAGGAATGGATGGGTGGAAGGAAGCAGTGCCATGCACAGAATGTTAATATATACCGGTAGTTGAATGTTATCCTCCAGTCAAGCATAAAAAACCCCCTACCTGCCCTCCCTAGGTTGGGCCCTTTCCGCACTTTACTCTATCCCATTATCCTGCAGTCATGATCCCCGCAGCACCTTTGGCAGGAAGGGAGAGCAATGGGAGCACTCCCCTCTACACCGGACTGGCTCCCTGTGGAAGAGAGTGTGAGGGACGTGCCTCTTCCTTCTGCAACACAGTCTGGCTCTTTCCTATGCCGTGCTGGGGCAGGAAGCACCTCCATCACACTTCTGCACCTTTGCAGGGTAGGTAAATGCAGGAGCGTCGCGCGATAGGCAGTCGTTGATGGAGAAAATCCATCAATGATTTACCTGCGATTGTGCCAGCTGGCGATGTGAGAAGGACAGGAACATGACGACACCTTGCAGAAGCATTGTCGCAGTCCTGCTCCTTTCACATCCCCATGCCAGCACACCATGTCCACATGAGAAGGACCTTAAACTATACCTTGCATCACTCATCACCATTGAGTGTGCTGGTAACAACTGAAGGGAGCTGCAATCCAAAAAACATGGAAGGTCATACATTCCTCAGTCCTGCTCTGAATCAATAAAAAGTCACAGTGAAACAAAGTGCACATGGATTTCCCTGGGAAGAATCTATAGGCAGGCAATTTGGTAGGTTTACAGATGAATTTTCAGCACCAGTTAAACATTTTTCTCTCTATATCCTAATTGCAAAAGCTTTAGCACAGGTTGCAATGCACCTGAATAGAGTTACAATGCTAGCCATTCCAGAACTAATGCAAAACAGAGAAATTAAAGGCACAGACAGAGATGTGTGGTAAGATGGAAAAACTATAAATTAGATTAAGTTTGATTTTTCTTCTATTCAGTTTTCAACTATGTTAAGTGGCTTAATTAAAATTTCACTTTTATTCAGAGCTCAGTTTGTGCTAGCAGATTGGGGTGATATGTTTGCCAAAATGTCTTTCTCTCATGTTCTTGTATTCAGCAATCTGATGTACATTCCGAAATGAGAAATGAGAAAGGTTCATGACAAAGAGAATTTATATTATATTCCTTTCATTCCACATTATGAGTCACAGGAAAGACAAATGACCTTTATCAAATTGAAATTTAATTTGAGATTCCTTTTGAATGAACATTTGTCATACTTTATTTACTGATGCATGGTGGATTGCAGAACTTTTGAACTTAATATAAAAATACAGTTTAGTACTGAGTTATTCACTTGCAGACAATCAAGTCTTCCTTTGTCTTGATATATATGCATGCATTTATTGTTTAAAAAGTGATAGAAAAACATATTTTGGTGATTGTGTTCATTTATAAATACTTTCTGATTTATTTTTGTTTCAGAAGTTTCAGGACTGAGATGTGACAAAGCTTTTGCTATGAACCTTTGAAACAAGAAGAATTGCATAGTCCTGTTTTTAGGCAGCTCCAAACCACAGTGACTTTTTTTTTTAAAAGTTGGCTCAAATACTATGAGTAGTCCTAACTAGAGTAAACCCATTGACTCAGTTGCTGAATGCTGAAAATTTATGTAAGTCTTGTTGATTCAATTGGTCAACTGTTAATACCTTCTGAAAATACTGTCAGAGTATTCCTTGCCTAACAAAATCCTATGAAATTCATTGGTTTCTGTAAGTGACAAGTGTCTTAAAGGCACATACACACATGGACAAAGAGTCCAGACTGCCAATAGGATTCAGGCCATTTCCTGCGTGATTTGGCAACTGATTGTGTGAATAGATTAATTATTAATGACCAGTATCATTGTGCTTATCTGTTAGCTCTGTAAATTTTCACTCAGCAACTGTACTGTTGGGTTTGTGCATATTACTGAAGCTACCCACATATGCATATGGCTGAGGTATATGCTACATATGCCATATATGCTAGTTTATACCAACTCACATTGACTTGACAGCTAAATGCAAATTAACTGAAATATGTCCAAAGCCAGATCATGTAAACTTGTCCTCCAGATCACTTTTGGATCCACAAAACTAAGAGGGGTATAGAAATTAGGATGATCTTGTATAATCACAAAGCAAACCCCGTGATGGCCTTAATATTGCTGTTTGGAGGATTATGGGAATTATATTTGAAAGCTTGGGGACCTTGAGCATCTTGCTTAACCTAAAATTAAAAAAGGAACATCAGGTATGGAAATTCCACCTACCCTAAGAGTTTATTTCTCTGTCAGTGAAAGTCAACATTCTAGTTATCAATTAAATGTCACTAGTAAGGCTCTGTCCTATAATGCTTCATTACATTTAACATGATGGAGAACTGAATGTGCTTAGCTTTGTCCTTCTAAAATATCAAATATCCCCCCTTTCCAGTCATTGGCTGAAATCCAGCAAACACTGCTCCTGCACAATTCATATTAATGTCTATGGCATTTGTATTAGCAGAATATTGCACATATTGCACCAACAATCATTAGCAACAGAAGATTACCAAAGGTTTGCCCTGCTCCTCCTCCTCCCCCACCCCTTACAAGGATGGACACAGAGAATAGCAATCAGTGAGTTTCCTAGAAGCTGCAATATGGGTCCCATTTCTTTCTTTTTTTTTAGCCACATTGCTTAATAACAGTGACAGTGAGAGAGATCATCTAGAGCCATGGAGGTGGGAGCTGAATGGCATCTAATTACATATTTTAACTATCTGAATACCTAGTAATAGATGTTTTGGTTTTGAACCAATATCTGGAAGTAGTGGTTCCAAGGGCGAGAGAGTGTAAGTGTACTGAAGCTGAATACAGACAAAATGGATGTGATATTACTTGGAGTGGTTTACTAAAAGCAGTACATTTATCAGCTACCATTAATGCAATTATTACTCAGAACTGGAAGTCAAAAAATGGTAAATTACATGGAGAACAACATGCTTCAAATAAATAATCAAGTAATTAAATTATTTATGTTTCTCATCTTGTAGATTTAGGATGTAAATGTCTTTGTGCTGCTTTTATGTACCATTTCCCTTACCCTTAATATTTTTCCCCCTTTAAAGCTAAGATGATATGAAATGTGAATTTGAAATGTGGCTCCAGGCAAACCAAAGCTGGCATTTTCAAAAGAAGAATGGTTCATAAACTCCCTCCCCCGTCTTTTTTATTTATTTATTTAGTCACATTTATTCCCCACAGCATTTATGGCAGTGAAGCAGGAAATGTACATTACAAATGGGGCCAAGAATCAAAACAAAACAGAACTGAAACAGCCATTAAGAGCAGCAGAAAGAACAATCCACAAAATGAAGTTTAATTTTTTTAAAAAAACACCATTGTCTTGAATTCGTGTCATTTCCTGTGCTTTCTCTTTTGCCCATCTCTTTTACTAGTTGGTTATTCTGATTCTTCAGTACAACTCTAAAATATTTTTACTAAAAAATAAGCCCAACTGAGCTCAATAAAACTTAGGCCATTTCCGCACTAGCCTGTTATAGTGCGATGATTCCACTTTCAACATCCTCTGGAATCCTGGGGTTTGCAGTTTCGGGAGGGATGTTGAAAGTGGAATCATTGCATTATAACAGGCTAGTGCGGAAATGGCCTTACTTCTGAGTAGCTGTGTTTGGACTGCACCATGTGACAATGTTTAAAAGTTTGTTACTCTTATTTTTTCAACAGCTTTATAGAAGAAGCCTATACAGCTTTCTTGAGAAGTAATATCCAAGTGTGCATGGGATATATAAGCAAGTTTGCAGCATGATGTGTAGAAAATCCATATGACATTAAGAATTGTCACAATTATTGCTCAACCCAAGAAGTAGAAAAATAAGAAGGTGGTGTTGCTGAAGTTGTTGTGGTTGTTGTTGGTGATGATGATTCTGTGAAATACTTTACAAAAATCCAAATGCATTAAGCAATGTTAAGTATCTGTAACTTGTTTTTGAGTGATTTGAGAAAACATCAGGGAACGTTGTGATAAGTTAAAGACTAACACATTTTATTATGGCAGAAGATTTCATTCTATAGTTGCTGATACAAAAGAGCCAAATGGAAGAAGAATATATGCTCCCTTGCATCTGAAAACAATAAGGTGAATGCAGTTACAGGGCTCAACACAATGAAGTGAAGGATCCTCATTGTGCAGAAGTTTTTACTGTATTCCCTTGAGCACGTAATCCTCTTGAGGAGAAGACAGCCAGGAGCCTAGCCAAGTGAAGTGACTGTCACTGTCTTTTCTCACTTCTCTTCTTGTTAAATGAATCTGGGAGGGGGAGCTTTCTCACAAAATACCCCACCAACACCACACCCCTGCCCCTCCACCTTCCAGGATGACTGAATCCCTAGATCCATTTTGGACAGCTCAGGATCTGGCCCAAGCACCAGGAAAGCCACAACCTTTGAAATAACTAGACTTACCAATGGCTCTCCTTCTGTGGGGTGCACAACTTTCTTGGGTCTTAGAAATATAAAGTAAAAGGTCAGCAGTGTGCTATCAGATAAAACAACAAAACAATCTAGATCTCTCTGTATGTTTCTGTGAGATCACCCACAGGTGTTGATGAGCATCACTAATCTACAGTGAGATATACTGTGACTGTGTAGACGCCTAGAAATGACAGTCAGGTGTGCCTGTCTAGTGTATGATTAACAAGGCAGGAGCATTCCATGTGCGAGGCACATAGCAACATTGGGCCTTTCTGCACTGCACTGTCATCGTGCTATTGTAACCCCTGATGGCAGACCTAGTCCTGGGGGGGATATAATATTTAATATCTAAAGTTATTAAGTCAGAGGTTCACTGGACAGAAATGTAGACACCCGGGTCTAGGACCGAAGCATTACTAGCAATGTCAGACCAAGGCTCTCCCAGTCACATCTCCAAGAGAGAAACCTCAAAAGGCACACATACACACACAGTGGACCATCAACAACAATAGCACCTTGAGGAGATTATGTGTCTTCCTGATGAGATTAACACTTGCAACAGCGAGAAATACAAAAATGAGGTCCATCTGCATGATTTGGCCATTGTCCTTTCCTGGGAAAGGTTCTGTGCCCAGGGCATGTTTTGCACTATAATTGAGTCCCCTCTTGGGACTCTCTTTGGAGAACTCCCATGCTTGGACTAGTGCCCCTGCATTCTGCTAGTCAAGAACTCTGCTCAGCATTCTTTCTCCGCTGAGCCATCTTCACCTTGCTTCTTCCCAAGCTGAAGACTACAAGATCAGATGCAGTATAAACCACTCTCTTTCCCTGATCTTCATATCTTTTGAACTCATTGGTCCTTGTGCACTTGTGTGAGTGACTGCTTCGTAGTGTGTATGTGTGTGGATATTTTGCCAATTCTGCTGAATAAACTACTGGTGATTGGACATTTGGCCTGGTTCTCGTGCGGTCTGACTCCGTAGACATAGGGTCCGAGATTTTGCTGTGTTGCCCTGCCTTCCACTTTGGTAAGCAGTGCTCCACTAATTTCCCCAATCTTTGTATTCTTGGAGCAAATCTGGGTGTTCCCCAGGGACCCCCAGAAGTCAGGGTAACACTATTATTCCACTTTCAACATCTTGTGGGATCCTGGGGTTTGCAGTTTAGGGAGGAGCATTTAGAATTCTCATCCAGAGAGCTCTTTGGCCTCAGTAGACTATAAACCTCAGAATTCCATAGGATGTTGAAAGTGGAATAACAGCACTATAACAGTGCAGTGGGCAAAAGCCCTTAGAGACTGACTGTATATGTCACATCCTCTCATGTTGCCATTTTATCATATTCATACACCCAGTAACAGAACTTTGCTGCATGAGCACTTCACATAGAGAGTTAGCTCCCTCTGTAGCCTAGCAAACTTCATATGGGGTTGTCCTTTCCATAGTAGATGCACATGGGGCATTTCATCACTTTTCCTTTGGATATATTCACAGATTATTTATTTTACTCAAAATGTGAAATTAAAGCCTGACATCTCGCTTCCTCTGCTAGCAAGTATAACGTGGAGACCAACAACTGCTGAGCCATTATAGTATCACCATTTAGAACAGGGATGGTCAAAGTACAACCCATGGGCCTCTTGTGGTTCCTAAGGGCTGTTTTTTGGGGCTCCCAAGCCCCTCCAAGGGTCAATATTATTCAATATTTTAAAATTCCAGAATGCTTCCAAATATCCCTAAATGCATGCTAAGGGGTGTGGAAGGTGTTTCCACTAGGACTAGACTTCTCCTGTCCATCAGGAGTCAAAACCAATTTTTGCAAAATTTTTCAAAAAGAGGTTTGTCCTCAAATTCCCCCCAAATGTCTACTGGGAGCAAGGGGAGCAATAATCAAATGAACAAACATAAACTTGCACCACTTTTTTTTGGCACTAATTTAAGCCCAGGAGAGGCCTTTTTGAAACTGGAAGTGAACAAGTAATGCCTTCTGCTCACTTCCTCTTGTTAAAAAGGCATCTCCTGGGCCTAAAATGGTCTGGAAAGGGCCCCAAATATTGTGAAAATGGCCCTGTACCTTCTAAAGGGCATTTAGGATCAAAAAGTGTTTTTGACTTTTCTTTTGCAGGAGTAGGTGCCGCAGAGAGGTACAGTCCTCCAAGGTGTCTTGGGGGCTAATGTGCCCCCCCAGCCTTCCACAGTTGCCCACTTCTGATTTAGTCTTTGATCCAGCTTTCTTGCATGGTATTTAAAGGTGCTTCCAAAAGATGGCAGGGTTAACGCAAAGACTGACTCTCCTCATGCAATGTCACAGCAGCTGTCTAAGACTGCTTGAGCATTCTTGGTTCTTCTGTAATTACAAAGAATATATGAAAGGGCTTCTCTGGACTTTATACCCTTCAGAGATATTTATTCAATAATGTCCCTCTTCCCTCTGCCAGTTTTCCGTTAATATTGGGGCTGATTAGCTATGATACTGAGTGTGCGATAGAGATGTGGTGAAGCCACAATTAAAAGGTTTTGCCACATTAGTCTTTTTTGAACTACCTCCTGAGGACTGTTTCTTCTCACAGCTGTGTGTGTCCCTGCAATTTCATTTTTTAATTTTCAGCAAAAACCTATTTGTTGTCTGATGCTCTGTTCAGTGAAAATATCTGGGAAAATATCTAGAAGGCTATTCCCTGTAAAACATCATTCTAATCTTTTTCTTATAAAAGTGCACAGATCTTCAAGCCAATTGTGGATTTTGAATTACATCTAGTCAATATTTCTAAGCAGAAACCTATCAGCTGAAATATCTCCTTAGAAATAGGGGTGTGTGGAAGGAGCCTGTCTCATTGAAAATGTGTGGGCAGAGGATAGACCATCATTATTTGGGGATGCTCTTGTTTGTTTTCCTGCATTGATCAGGTGGTTAGACTGGATAGCCTAAAAGAACATTTGCAACTCTACTGTTCTAACAAAATTTTAATATGGAGAGAACATTTCAGTCAAGCAGAAGGAGGTCTTGACTGGATTGCATCATGGTTCTGTCCAACAGCCATTATTCTTCAACATTTTTAACAGTTACTTCAGTGATAGAGAGGAGGGAATCTTAATCAAGTTTTCAGATGACATAAAACTGGGAGGAGTGGGTAGCACATTGAAAGATAGGAACAGAATTCAAAAGGACCGAGATAAACTAGAAAATTGCACAGAAATTAATAAAATGAAATTTAATAGTGCCAAATGCAAAAACCACAAAAGCCAAACACACTGGTATAGGATTGGGGGATACATGGCTCAGCAGTGCTAGATGCAAAAAGAACCTTGGGATTGCTGTTGATCATAAATTGAACAAGAGCCAGCAGTATGATGCTGCAGAAAAAAACTGAATGCTATTTTACCTGGCATTAATTGAAGCATAGTTCTCCAAGATGAGTGAAGTAACAGTTCCACTATATTCTCCAATGGGCAAGGCCTCATCTGGATTACTGCCTTCAGTTCTGGGTGCCTCATTTTAGGAAGAATATAGACAAGTTGGAGCAGGTTCCAAGAAGGGCAACAAGGAGAACTAAACATATGAGGAAAGGTTGAAGGAGCTGGGCACATTCAGCTTGGTGAAGAGATTGCACACTTTAAACACCTCAAAGGCATTCTCACTAGTTTGGAGAACTGTGAAAGTACCAGAGCTTTGAAACATTACTTGTTGTGGTTGATGACCATGTTGGTTGGTACGTTCTGGGAAATGTAGTCCAATTCCACCCCCCCCAAACTCTGTTGCCGCTGTGTGTGTGTAAACATATAGTTTCTTGTTGACCTGTAGCCACTTACAAATAGAATGGCAGCTTCCAATTGCCCTTATAGCAAGCATTGTGCTATAACTTCAGAGCTGCCTCTTTTGTATTACCAATTATAGTTTTCTGTTTGGTGTTGAAGTTTCAGCAGGTGGATACAATGAACAGCAATTTAATTAATTTTATGGATGAGGCTTATTCAGTATCACAATAGGAAAGGGGACAATAGGGGGATGTTCTGACTATAAACTGCAGTGTACCATCTTTTTAATAGTAATTCAGACCATACTTCCCCCATCCCTAGCATCCTTTATGATTCTGTGAAATTTCATATAGCAGAATTGAGAAGGAATGATGTTGAGGAACTCTTGTAGAGTCCAAATACACTCTAACACTGAAGATAAATCTGAAAGAAAAAAAAAAGTAAGAGAATTAATTGTGTTGCAGCTTTGTAGGTAATCTCATGAATGGTTAGTCAATGAAGTTATGATAAACTGTCCGCATGCATGGGATTGTCCAGTAATGGTTCCTAGCATCTCTCATTGTTGACAAGAACTTAGCAATTTAGTTATCAGGATGGTCCTACCTACAGAGAGAGAGAGTTAGAAATGGTAATATTCATCAGATAGTACACTACTTTTGTCGGTTCCAATTAGGAACAACACTTGTTTTCGAGCTTAAGATGTAGTGACAAGTGTCAAAGCAAATTTTTCATCTTCCAGCATACTTAAGTGTCAATCCTACCGGATTCGTGCCGAGACAGAAACAAAGTCATAATCCCACTGTAACAGAATAAGGACAGACATAATTGTCATTATAATATCCGTGGCTGCTGGCTGGCAGACCTGAAAGCTCAGTAATTTGATTTGTTTGATCTATGATTTTTTTTTCTTGTTACAGTGATTGAACAAGGCTTGTTTTGTCACAGCTTGGAAAGGATCTTAATTTTGCATACTGTTTTCCAGGTATATTACAGCAGATAGTAACAATGAAGGGGATGGGGGTGGGGGAAGAAAAAGGTAACTAAACGTGGAAGCTTTCCAGACTCTTCACATTCTGCAGACAGAATGAAAAGACAAGAAACAATAAGGTAGCTAGTTCAAAGAGAATCTTTCTAGTGATCGTGTACAATTTAGGCTTTCAAATGAAATGCCTTCAGATATCAGCTCACATGTTAACAATCTCTTGTTTTGTTCTGAATGAACAGTGCCATGACTGGATGTTTCTGTATCAATCATGGATAAGCGTCCAAAGAACAGCTTAATGGTATCTCCTTTCAAGCTGGTAAATAGGAATATTGCTGTCTTTAGATTTGCTTAGGTCCACTGGGAATATGATTAAAAATCCCTTTCTATAGAATTAATGAAAACATGGTGATCAGAAACCATATCAGAGTTGCAAATGCTACAATCTCTAGCTGTTTTTAAAGGAGGAGGGAAAAAAAACCCTTGCTGAAATAAAGCCTATTGATCTTTAGAAATTCCAAATTAATATTCCATACATATTTCAGCTGTGTAAAGCTTTTGCATTTATTTGTAGCTGTTCGAGTAAAAGGAAAAAAAATAAAATCTTCTCAGAGTTGTTTGCTTTCTGCTCCACAGCAGGTTGTATTTTAAGGACAGTGACCTCTGCTGGGTTTTATTCGATATTTATTTTCCCTTTTATCTAATTGTACCATGTTGGAGTTGAACAGCATTAAAACGTAGATGTGCTAGAGATAATAACTGAGTCAGTATTGGTGGTTTCAAACTGGCAAATCATGGAGTTAAAATCTTGTTTGCCTTTTAGAAATATCCCACAGACTTTATAGAACTTTTGTGTGGAACACAGGAAACTGCCACACAGAATCTAGGAGTCCAATTACCTCGGTATTGTCTCTGTATCGATTAGCAGCAGTTCTCTAGCTTCTCAAAATTGAGTTTTCTTTCCTAAACCTACCAAGAGATGCTGGGGATTGAACTTGGGGCTTTTTGCATGTGATGCATGTGCCTTGTCTCCATGGGTTGCTAGTTGAAGATCATCCCAGGCTTTGAGGTTTCTCGGCCAAAATCTGAGGCCTAGGGACAGTTCCTTGGTGATGTTGTTAAACATTACGCATTAAATGCCAACCACATTTGCTAGTCAAACACACAGAGAGCACATTTTCCTGTTTGGAGAATAAGACAGAAACCTTAGTTTAAAGGGGCTGTTCCCAGATCAAGATGAAATGAGGGGACTATTTCTTCTTACTTACTTAGGAAAATAGGACTAGGAATATTTAATCTAGCCTGCTTGCTTCTAGACAGAAAGTGGATGCAGAAGAATCATAGAATCATAGAATCAAGTGTGAAAGGTGAGCAACACAACAAATAAGAAAGAAGGAAGAAGCAACTGCACAGATCTTCTGGGGAGTCTTTCCCATTTCTAGTCAAAAATCAATTAAGATTTGCAGACTGTAACAAGCTTCTGCAATATTAGCTGATTGGGAGATTTGCATACGTCCTTTTCCTCTTGCTTGGATCTGAGCTTACTAAAATGGGAGAATTTGTACCCTCATCTTCTGCTTGAAGATGACCTATGAAAACTGGAGAATCAGAGCCAGGCCATGAGATCTGGCAACCTCACCCACAATCCTTGCAGAATATCAAGATATTTCAAATGATGGTAACGCCCTTTACATTCTACAAATATGATGAACTTCGTACTAACTGGTTTCTAAGAGCCCTTTCAAATCCCACAGTTATAGGACTGTGATTCACTTTAACTATTATGGTTCCATCCTATGTTATTCTGGGATTTTTAGTTAAAATTATTAGCAAAAGAGCTTTAATGCCTCAAGAAGCAACAAGTCCCAGGATGTTATGCAATGTAGAACATGGCAATTAAAGTTGAATCATAGTGCTATATTTATGTACTATGAAAGGGCTCTAAGAAAATATTCTGAACAGCTAGGATCCCAAAGTATGGCACAGGGATATTTTCCTAAGGGGTCTGAGAAAATGATGGAGTGGTTGGGGAACAAGACTGAAAATAGACAAGAGCAAAGTCTGCAGTGAAAGAGTAGCTGTAGAGAGTGTGCTCCCCACCCTACCAGAGAGAACAATTGCAGCCAGTATCTAGTTTCCCTCAGACTGCAAAATCAAGGGAAGCACATTTTGGCTCCATAGCTTAGCCAAAGGTCTAAGGTTAAAGCCCTGCCTCAGAAAAGTAATTGCATGGAACCCAGTCCAGGTCAGAATCCCAGAATAAGAGGGAGATTTTCACCATTTGTCTTCTGCTGAGGCCCCTATCAAGGCTTGGATCTCCATGCTTCTGCCATTTGCGTTGTCCAAAGGCGGGCATTAAGTATTTCAATGAAACCTTTTTCAACAGCACCAAATTACAGGCATGGCATGGGCACCCTGATCTAGACAGAGTTCACAAGTTGGGGAGGGAAAGATAAAAGCCCCCTCTGCACTCATGGATGGGCCCTCAATCTGAATTGGGCCACGCACACTTTTTTGAAGAAGTTGATGGGAAGGCAGAGGTGTGAACCACATTTTAAAGTATGGTGTAGCTCGGCTTAGTCAAGAAATCAAAAGGAAACTAAGACTCGGAAGGGTCAATGTGAAGAAACCAGATAAGGTCCTTAAGGGTTAACATATAGAATACTAAAATCAGAATTATCCATGCCACAGTATTTTGAATTTCCATCTGTATGACTATAAAAGTTCGACAATGTAGACAGTCGGTAGGAAAAGAATCAACTCATTTGAAATGTGCTGCTGGAGGAGGGTTCTTCAGATAACATGGACTGTCAAAAAGACAAATAAATGCATCCTAGAGCAAATCAAGCTAGAATTCTCCCAAGAAACTAAAATGAGCAAACTGAAGCGATCATACTTTGGACATATCATGAGATGACATGATTCATTAGAAAATATGATAATGCCTGGGAAAGTGGGTGGCAGGTAGAAAAGACGAAAACCACATTACAGATGGATAGATTCAGGGCCTTTCCACACAGAGGTTAAAAAATGGTGTAGAGCGACCTCTGATGAAGGTCGTCTACACCGTAAAGTGGATTGGGGTGGACTACTTTTGCATAGTTCCACACCCCAATCCGCGCTAGGGCGACTGGAAGTGGAGGTGCCGCGTGCTTTTTAAAAACCACTTTTTATGTGGTTTTTAAAAGGCAGAGGGCGTGCAGCCCCATGCAGCCGCGTCACAGCGCTCAGTGTGGATTTGCAGGCGTGCGCAAGGGCGTGCTTGCAGATCTGTTGGGGGTGGGATTTCTGGCTGGTGAGGTTCTCTGGTTGGTGGAGAGCCTCTGCCAGTCGTAAGCTGCCATTTTGGGCACTGCAGGACACCGCGGACGCCGCCAAGTGTGGAGCAGCGAAAACGCACTGCTCCACTGGTGACGGACTTACCCGGTTTAAGGTAAGCTCTGTTTCAGCGTGTTTCTGGCCGTTTCTTTGCCCACGTATGGAAAGAGCCTCAGTCAGGGAAGTCAGGATCTGAATTTGCAAGATCTTAAAATGCTCTTTGAGAGCTCTTATTCATGTGGGGTTGCCATAAATCAAAGCTAACTTGACAGCAGTTAACAACAATTGTTTAATAGTTGGATATCTATATTTTGGGAAGGGAAAGGTATTATTACAAGCTGTTGTAAGAAACCTTGAGAATAATTTTATTTAAAATAAAAAAGTAATGTCATGTGATAAGGAGATAGCTGTCCTACTTTCATCCACTGTACTATTCCCCCCCCCGCCAATATTTCTCTTGCTCTGGGGCTGGATAGCTTTGTGTGGTTCTAGCAGCTATCTATAAATGCTGCCCATGCCTTCCAGAGGCAAAAGCAATGGGACAAGCTTCTTTTTAATTTGTAGAAGAAATATATCCCCATTGTAGATTTATTGCCCCATCATCTTTAAGGGGAATTTCTTTTTTAAAAAATAAAAAAGTAGTGCAATCTCAAGAAATCATCCTTTCCAGATATTAAGCTTGAGCTGTAGCTGTGGGGAAGATTAATTTTTCTCTTATTGCTTCATCATTCCTGCTGGCTCATAGTGTTCAAAGCTATAAATCAGTATGGAGTGTCAGTAGGAGGCTTCTGTTGTGTTGTCATAGGAAAGAGGCAAGTGAACCTCCTACGTTTTTGGAATGTCCTTTCACGAATCAGGCAGTTAGCCAATAGGAAATCAGAATATGAAAGTGGCAATATGTAGATTAGTGAAGCTGTTGAAATAACGTGAAATAGAATCAGCTATTTTCAGGGACGCCAGTTCACTTACACTTGCTTTTACTTAACATAACAAGTAAAGCAACATTTATTTCTTAGGAAGGGCAGAAACTGTGAGCAGAAAACTATTGTTTCCATGTTGCTTTGTACATGGGTATGTCTCCACATATTCCTAATTATAGCAAATAGCCATCGAACCAGCACCATATGTAGGGATGTTTGAGGATTTCATTTTGTTCCCATATTGGACTGACCCAAACTGCCACCTACCTTCTGGTTAATGTTCAGGTTAAAATGCAGTTTTCCTTTGGATTTTGCCCCTTTCCAAATTTGATCCCAACATGTAACTAAATACAGAGCTTGGAAATTTCCTTTCTGACAGGATTCTGGGAATTGTATTCTAAAAAAGTAATTTTTCCAAACTCTACCAATTCTTTAAAAGGATAATATACATTTAGAAATGTGTAATTTAAAAGAAAAATGGTTTTAAATATTAATTTTGTAAGAAAATACATTCAAAATGCATTTTAAAATAGGTCTTTATATATGGATTCAAGAAGAAAATCAAAGATGAATGCAGAAATAGGATAAAGCTGATCTGGAAAAAGCATATGTGAAATTTATACAAGCTTGAAATAGACTGATCCATCCATTCCTAAACACCAATTTCTATTTGCAAATGTATGGCAGTTTCAGTTTTCTGCATTATCCAGTTGGAATCATTTTTCAGAAGAATAAATCTGTCTGTATTTCTATTTACAATACAAACTATAACCATTCCAGTGTTAGACATGTAGATTTCATTCTATTCTTTGCTAAGTCTCACCAAGAAATAAAAATACAAACACAAACAATATGTCTTTCTTGTCTTTCTTTCTTTCTGTCCTTCCTTGCCTTATTCTATTCTTCTTATTCTTACTACCATACAAATGTATGAGCATCTATATTTAGTTTTAGTTTAGATATATTCATCTACAGTCAGTTCAATGAGATTTACTCCAAAGTACGTGGGTATAGAACTTTAGTCTAAAATTGCTAATGAGATGGTTGATCTTATACAGCAGAATAAACCCCAATTTTAAAGGCCCAAATAAGTCACATTTAAAAAGCAAAACTAGGGTACTCTATACTTTCACAGGATATTTTTAGATTTAAATCTGAAAATTGAGTGTTCCTTCTGTCTTGCTACTTAGGTACCAGTGGACACAGGCCATTTCTGCACTACGCTGTTATAGTGCTCTGATTCTACAATCAACATCCTATGGAATTCTGGGGTTTGTATTTTACTGAGCTCCAAGAGCAATCTGGCTGGGAATTCTAAATGCCCCTCCCTAAACTGCAAACCCCAGGATTCCATAGGATGTTGAAAGTGGAATAATAGCACCATAACAGTATAGCGTGGAAACTGCCATAGTCTTTCTACCATGGGCCCTTTTCACATGGACATAGCTTGCCGGCATGGGGATGAGAGAGGAGTGGGAGTACAAGAGAACTTCTGCAAGATGTCGTCATGGTCTCATCCATCTCCTGTCACCAGTCGGTGCAATAGTGAGGTAAATCACTGACAGATTTTCTCTGTCAATGACCCCCAATTGCATGACACTCCTGCACTTACCTGCTCTGTAGAAGGCCTGGAAGTGTGCTTCCGGGAGGTGCTTCCTGCCCAGCGCAACATGAGAAAGAGCCTGGATGGGCTGCAGAAGGAAGAGGTGTGTCCCTCATGCTCCCTGCCACAGGGAGCTGTTCTGGTGTGGATGGGAGCGTTCCTGTCACTCTCCCTTCCCACTAAAGGCACTGACAGGATCGTGACCGGAGGACAATGAGATAAGGTAAGGTGTGGAAAGGGCCATATTGGTAGAATGTGGTGGAGTAATTGGTGTTTCAAGTCCACCAGCCAAGGTGTTCATACCAGAGGATGGAGTAGTGAAGTTACCTTTTAAAAGCACATAGGTGCTGAGGTGTTACTGAGATACAGAAACCTTCTTCTAGAACAGCAGTGGGAATTGTTTGGCACTATAGATGTTCTTGGATTGCATCTCCTAGCTTCCACCCCACTAGCAGTGTTGTATAAATGCCAAAATTTTACAGAGGAAAACCAGGACATGTGTGGCCAAGCAACACTGGAGTGTGCTTAATAATGAGAAAGAACACACAGGCTAGGACAGGCTAAAGCAGTTTGCTTTTTGCCTGATCCTATTGGGAAGGGCATGAATTCTGCTCCCTCCTCTCTTCTCCCACTCTGAGTTAACTAAATGCAGTAAATGGGCACCAAATGAAGTAAATGGAGGATGAAGTGAGAAAGCTGGAGGAGAGAGAAACTGAGACATTTTCAAAGCAGCTGAAAAGGTGCGTTGGCAGTGGATTAACAGGAGTTCTCTCTGACAAATTTGGACAGTTGCAGTGTATGATGTTGCCTAGGATTGCTGGGAGTTGCAGTGCAGCAACATCTGCAGGGCCAGATGTCTCACCTTTATTCTAGAACCAGTAGGAAGATGCAGCAGTAAAAGTGGGGAAAGAAGATGGAAAAGGAACATCAGGTCAATGAATCTCTTCCAGGACCCTAATTTGTTAAAGTAACTGAACAGCTCAGCTGCTAACTAAAGCATCCAGTAAGTATAATACTTAACTTTTACTTCACTTAGACTGTTAACTAGAATAGAATAAAGCAACTGAACAGAACAGGAAGGAAGGAAGGCAGGAAGGAAGGAAGGAAGGAATTAGACTGTTAACTTAAATTAGACTGTTAACTATTAATTTAACCTAGAGGATGGCCATTTTTTTTAATAATGAGGAGAAGCTAAAAATCTACTAACTAACGCAAAGTCTTCTGTCATCACTCTCTCTTCAGGTGCTCTGAGAATAATGTAAGAAAGAGATCTCAGCACTACGTAAAAGATAGCTGTTTCCTCCTGCAAATATGACTTTTTATATTTAAAATGAAGAGAATGTATGAAAGAATTTAAAGAAAATAAGGGTTATCTTATGCTAGGCAAATGAAGCTACTGAGCTTCAACCTTTGATAAAGTAGGTTCACCCTATTGCCTCCCTGGATTAGATTTAGTCCTCTTGTATTTTCAGTTCAATTCCTGTGCCTTTATTACAACAAGATATTATACATATAAGAAGGACTTTATATAACCACTTTCAGCTATGCCAGGTGTGTGGGTGGGTGGATGTAGCACTTGCCGTGCAAAATTCTATCAAGTTGGATTGATTTCTAATTTATGGTGGTATTGGATGTTCACACTACAAATCCAGCTGCGGTTTCTAGTAGTGCATGAAATATCTGATGAGTATTATGTTGTCTAATGAGAGCACAAAGTCACTGTGAGTTTATGAATCTTTTATGCATGCAGAGTACAAACAGAAAGGAGGCCTGTGTGATAAGAATGGTTATGAATTTTCTTTAAATAATGCACTGTCTCTAAGTTTAGCAGTTTAACTGTTTTTCATCCCTCTGAAGACCTCAGTAATAAGAGAGACCAAAAAAAGAAGAAAAAAAAGAAAAAAAGAAAAAAAGAAAAAAGAAAAATCTCTTTCCACCCAATCCCCTCAACACAGAAAAGCAGTACTATATACTAGGAGTTTTGGATTCTGCAGCTTTAACATACAGGAGACATAGCCTAACCTAAAATTGCTCACTGCTCCAGCTCTTTGATAATATATGACTAAATATATGGGAAATCAATACAGTGATATGCCAAAATAATCACTGACTCATAGGACTGAGGAAACTAGAGTTCTTTTCGCACCTTATCTTTTCGCGGCGCTGGGGTGCGAGGTTCACGTGAGCAGCCCCTGGAGAGAGGCTCTTGCATCCGGGGTCCTTTGGCTTCTCATGAGCTTCCTGCTCATGTGAGAGCCCCACCAGGTAAGCGCACGCAGGGCCCCAGAGCTATGTGCAACCATACAGCATTTTCGACTTCAAGCTGAAAATGAAAAAATGCATGCGTGATCGGTATCAGGCCCTTGAGCGTCATGCAAATGTGAGTGTGTCGTGTGGACTGCTCCTCACATGTGCGTGATGCTCAAGGGGCCCTTTCGCATCGGAAATGCTGTGCGAAAAGGGCCTGAGATGTAAAGAGTATTTACACATCATTGCTGTGGTGATTTCGTAGTCATACACCAGCTATTGGAATGGAGATAAATAAGCTTTCATCTTTTATGTGTAGAATATTTGTAGTTAGATCCTCATATTTGTGGCTTTGAGTTCCTAAGCCCACATGAAGAACTCGTTTGCTAGTTTGCCTAGATGTGCTTAGAATCTTTGATGTTAATGAAAAAAAATATATTTACTTAGTTATGATTAGGTTACATTTATATTCTATTTTTATACAAGGAGCTCAAGGCAGCGTACATGACTTTTCTCCTCCATACTTTATATATAGTTTATTTTCCCGCAATATCCCTGTGAGAAAAGTCTGGCAGAAAGAGAATTACTGGCCCCATATCATCCAGTGAGTTTCAGAAATCTCTCAAGTTCCAGTCAAACACTGTAACTACCTAACAACTGTATCTTGGTAGGTGAAAGGAGGAACAATGTGTGGCTGTGAAGCCATATACCCCACAAACAATCACCTTTTTGGCCAAAAAGGAAAGTGAGTCGTCTCACTGGGAAGCTTCCAGAAGTGGCAATATATCTTTTTTATAGGTTGAAGTTCCCCTTCATATTGTTAAACATAAAAAAATTGCAATTTTTCAAAATCAGTAGTAGATTTCCAGCCACTTTGGATGTTTCCAGGGACATCAAATTACCTTTCATCTGCTGCAGTTGGCCATCCCTGCATGACACTAACAGTAGCATTTTCTAGAGTTAGATACAATATAGGCCTCATTTACCTTGGCATGAGTTAACCTTGGATATCAACCCATTGCCTATTTCAGTTTTGGACTCCTAAACTATTGGAGGGAGTATAGGAAGTTTTACCTATCATCCATGGGTAGCTTGTCACCCAAGTGTGAGGTGAGGCACTCTCCTGCTTGGACTATGAGGTGCCAACAGAATTACATGAGTGCTTCTTGCAATACTCAATTTTTTTTTAAAAAAAAATCTAAAACCAGAACCAGAACAAAACAAACAAAACCAACCAAACAAGACAAGACAAAAACCCACCTCACAACTGACACCTTAAACAAACTTTTTTGAGACAACGGTGGGCCAAAGGAATTAATGTTCATCATGGTAACAGGAGCACAATCATCTCCCACCACAGAATGCCTAGCAACAGGCAAACAGTTCATCTTCATGAATAAAAGTTCCTGAACATAGCTGCTTGCTTTTCAGAAGGAGGCCTGTCATTGTTGGTTTCCTCAGGATAAGGTTTCCTTAATTATCTATATTTAAATTTGAATCTGGAATAGTACTAAAAATATGCACTCCATCTACCTTCGGGACCACAACGAGGTGATCATATGCTCTTAAACAGCCTTCCCCAAACTGATTCTCTCCTGGTGTGTTAGATTGCAATTACCACAACCTGAGTATGCTGGCTGGGGATGATGGGACTTATAGACTGACATAGCTGGAGGGCACTGGGTTGGGGAATGCTAGTTCATATCATGTTTGTATAGTCTTAAGGCAAAGATGAGCAATTGCAAAGGAGATGAGGGTATTTCTCTAATGGGACACCCACTCCCCGGTAGACCACACTGGTGCAACCAGAGGTAATGCAACATTCTGCCTTCTGAGCATGCTGCTGTGGTCTCTAGATGGGTAGGCTATGGTGTTTTGTGCTGTTGGCTGCATTCTCCTATAAGCATGGAGGAGAAAACAAGATGAGCCAATGCTATTGTGTACTGCCAAAAAGGTGTTTGTAGGATTTTCTTTTTTAAAAAGAAATAACTAAAAAGTAAGTTGTAATTACTCTGAAGAATTGAGAATGTGGACTCTTTCTTTTTAAATATTGCTGGTATAAAGGTAGCTCATTACTTTGGGGGCTTAGAACTGTAGTTACTTTAGAAAAATAACTCTGGAAGGATGCTGCCTTACCATACTCTCTTACTCCAAAAGATCTGTTGCTGCTTCTGCTATGATTCCACTAAGATTTCTTTCATTTTCCATCAAGGTACCAGGACTTTGACTGCTGCCCTGTACAGGCAGAATGAAAGCAGATACCAAGGCTACAAACATTTGAGAACAGAGGAAACATTATCTAGTTTGCTGTTGTTTTCTGACAGATGATTAATGGGTGCTAATAATTGCATATTATATTCAAAATATAGTTGTAATGCTTTGTGGTTTGCTTTAATTTGACAAGTTTAAAATACCTTTCATTTGTCCTGCAGTACTGTTTTAATTGTGGAAAGGAAATGCCACTTAAGAAACTGATAGAAATGGATAGACACACTACTGTCTCAATGTTTGTCAGATTATTTTAAGTCTCCTCGCAGACTATATTGTCTCTTGTTTTCATACTAACTTACAGTTAATGGGAGCAAAGGGGAAATTCTGATTTGGCAACCATAAAATGATGATGCAAACAATATATACATTTACGGTATATTTCTATACATGGAAATGTAACCAAGGCATGAAAATAGATATGTACCATGTACTACTCTTGTACTACGAGGTTTAACATGCATAATACTTTTGGGGGGAGCTTATTAAAATAGAGGCATGAGAAAGGGACATAACTAACTGATTTTACCAACACTTTGGTGAAAACAAGAACATCAAGAGCAAAACTGCTGCTATTATAGGGGATGCGACTTTGTGACCATTGTGGATTCTGCTCATTTTCTCTGTTGTGTAGGAGATAGGATGTGTCTTGGGCATTCCTTCTCTTCTGCTTGAACACATTGATTCTACTTATGCAAACAAAGAAGTGGGCAGAGAGAAAAAAAATAAGAAAGATCTTCATCTAAGCTGTGCTATAATAGAGGGCTTAGGTAAAAGTCAAAAGGAATATTTGTATCAGCACTTTTACCCATAATAGTCAAAACTGAAAATTTTCTTTTCAGCAACAGTAGCCTTGTCTGTATGTTTCAAACCCCGGTTCTGATTAGAATTGTGAAAAGAAGTGTACAGGCTATATTTTTCCCCTCCTTATCCCCACTGTCCTCCATGAGTTTGGAGCTGTGGGTTGGTGTAGAGGGTACCACTGTACTCATAGCAGGCTCTTTTCCTCACCTCCAAGGACTCATGGGAGCCAACATGAGTAGAACTTTTGGCAAGCAATAAGGCTGAGGATGGTAACTTCTGGGGCAGGGATAGGAACACAGGAAGTTTCTTTATATGGAAGAAGATCATTGGTCCATCCTGTCCTTGTTGTCTATCTGACTGGCAGCAATAGCTTTCCAGAGTTTTAGGTTGGTTTCTTTCATAATCCTATCTTGAGATGCCTGCTGTTCCCTGCTAGTCCCCCATCCAAGTGCAAACCAGGCCTGAACCTCTTTATCTTCCAAAATCAGACAAGACAGAAATCTCTTTCTCAGTGCACAAGACTAGTATGATAAAAGTAATAATAATGAAACTCTCACTCTCAAAGCTAGAAATTCTTCTATTCCAATCTGAAAAAAGTTTTGTGGTGTCCATTCCCTAGAAGCAAGAGGGTCACATAGGCTAGATTATGAGACAGGGCTCCATCCTGTGTTTGAACATGTAGGTAAGAAAAGAAACCTTTCTCCTTGATTTGCAACTGTTAAATTACATTCATTGGCCTTTTCTGCACGGGGCTTTTAAAACAGTGCGGAGCGTCCTCCAGGGAGGACGACTGCACCTGGGAGTGGACTGGGTCCGGACTACTTTGTGTAGTTCCGGACTTCAGCCCGCTCCGGAATGACCCAAAGTGGTCGTTCAGCGTGCTTTTGAAAGAGCACTTAAAACAGGTCTTTCAAAAGCATGGAGCGCACCACTCCGTGGCCGTGCTTTGGTGCAGATTTGCAGGCTCACACCAGTGCGAACCTGCAGATCTGCTGGGGTGGGCTTTAGGCTGGCAAGCTTCACCGGTTGGTGGAGAGCCTCCACCAACCAGCAGCCGCCATTTTCGTCCCCGGAGCAGTGCAGAGTGGCAGCTACGGACTGCTCCGGACCATCCTGGACCTGTGGGTGGAGCACACAGGTCCAGTGAGTACCGGCATGGGGCAATTCCCTCACCCCGTGCAGAAAAGGCCATTGTTTAAGATAAGATTTCTTTGAAGAAAGCAAACACCTAAGTTCCTGTTGAATCGTCATGTGCTATCTGAAAACGATAAACAGTCTGGAATAGTTTAATGTTGATTGGAACAGTTTTATGTTGATAGATGCCAGACAGAGCAGATGTGCTTTGAACTAATTGTTAATTATTTTGTGAATGTTTACATGAGGAAACCCAACCATTTAGTATATGTAAGGTGGGCATAGGGAAATGTATTTTATCACACTTTGGATCTCCACAAGGTGTTATGCTATTTCTGCTGTAGAATAAACCTTACTGTAACTCCTTACTCATGTTGCTTTGCTAATTTGGACTCTCTGCTGAGCAATGAATCTCACTCTTGTGCCAGTAGCACTTTGATATCACTTTATCTCCCATAGTTGCATACTACAAAAATCTTGGCAAGGAACTGAAGATAGCAACGCATCTTAAATACCTCAGAAAACAAAAATTCCAAATTTCCTTGGGTCAGAGGCATGTTAATTAAACTTGTATTGAATTGTTGGAATTGTGTAGTCTGAACTCCTGATGTGTCCATTCAGAGTGGTATGCAAGTGCTCTCATTCCCATCTTCTCTCACATAATTCTAATTTTGCAGGGCGACGTATGCCTGAAAAAGGCTACTAAGTTCTTGGCTACTAAACACTGCGGATTAACAATACAGAATTGACCTCATCAGATTGCCCTGACTCTGAACTGCCCTGTGGCATTTCATTGGCTGCTGTCAGTAGACAGAATGAGTTTGATGGACCATTGGTTTGACTGAATATGGGGCACTACTCTTTTGTTCTTTGAACTGAAGAATCCATTTCATGGTATCTTTTTTTTTCAAATGTTGAATTGTGAACTTCTCTAAAATGCCTGAAGGAATGATGCACATAACGAAATTTACATATGTCCAACCACCCATGATGGAGTAAATGAAAAGTTGTTGGAGGCAGAAGACCTGAAAAATCTTGACAGTAGTAAGGATGACAGATTACAGACCAAATAAAACAAAAACACATCAAACCTGCAGCATAGCTTTTGTTACTTTAATAAACATAAGACCTTTTTTCCCCGGGGACTTCAGCATAGATTCACCGTAGTAGCCTAGGCAGTCTAATTATATTTACAAGTGAAGCAAGAGAACTCACATCTGATCTGTTTTTATCAGAGGGCTAGTGTACGATGTATGTAATGTAAGCAGCATAGTACATGCATTGGGTTGACTTCACTTTGTCTGTTACAATTTATAAGATAACAGAGTCACAGAGCTGGAAGGGAGTACAATGGTAGTTTAGTCCAGCCCCATATGCAGTGTAGAAAATTTACTGCTGTAACATTATTGATAGCCATCTAGCCTATGATTAAAAGCCATTAATGAAGAAGAGGCCACATCTTTCTTTCTTTCTTTCTAAGATGCTGAAACGAAGGATTCTGGAAGTTGTAATCCAAAGGTAGGCTGAGATTTTGTATTATCTCCTTAGGTGTGTAGCCACGTTAGTTATGTTAGCTAACTCGTGTATCTCAGTTTACCTCTCCATGCCCATTTACCAGGCAGCAGCTGCTGTGAGTGACAGATCTATCAATCTGTCAACCCCTGTCAATCAGGAAGCATCTGACTGATGATCCCACTCCCTCTCCTGTAAGTGATCTCCATAATCAGAAGCACTGTCCTTGTCACAATTCCTTTTGCACTGGAGATCACTTGTGGGAGAAGAGGTGCAAACACTAGTCAGCTTCTTACTTTATTGAGAAGGGAACAGATCCTTGTTACTCACAGTGGCTGCCGCTCAGCAAGTGGGGACAGTCAGACTTTCACCGTCCCTACATATTCTCTACGCTAGTGAATACATATGGATTCTGAATACAAACCAATCATGAAAAGTGTAACAGGTTATGCATTCAAAACTGCCTTAGTGAATTCTAGGCCATTTTCGCATGACAGGGCAGTGCCACTTCTGGGATAGGATGGCAGCAGTGGACAGGTCATGTTTCTGCGTGATGTCATTGCTGGCCGACTGCCATCCCATTGCCAAGTGTCATGCTCATGCAGTTTTTGCAAAATGGGAAAAATCCATTTTGCACCTGCGATTGTGTGGCACTCCAGTCCCTCCTGGCCATGAGGTAGCCATGGAAGTACAATGGCGATGTTTCCTTCCGTAGCGCAGCAATGGAAAGTGCCTAGCTGTGCTGCGGAAGGAAGAGGCAGTGCCATTGCGCTTCCTTCCTCATGGAGCTAGTGGGTGCAGAGGGGAGAGCTGCTGACACATTCCCTTCAGGACCTGGAACTGCAGAAGGGCATTGTCATGTGGAAATGGCTCGAGTTGAAGTTTCTACACTGTAACAACTCCCTCATTCTCTAAGCATTTACTGAACACGCAAAGAAGATTTTGAAAGTTACAAACATGGATCAGGACTATTGTTTGTGAGAAGAAAAGCATTTCTTTATGTTCTTTTTTTTTAAATGACAAGGACAGGCAACTGGGAATTTTTTTAATATATATATATGTTTTGCTCTTTCCCCTCAAACTCTACTTTCTCTCTCAGAATCAAAAAACAGGAACACAGCACTCAGTGTACTCCTAGTGCTAGCATATATAATATTCTAACATGGAGAAAAAACAGACTGTATCTTGTGTTATTTTTTTCTCACTTTTCCTACCACCCCTGAAATGCCTACAGGTTGGCTTTTTGATGCTCACTTCTACTTATATTCTCAAGATGATTTTTTTTCTTGCCTTAGGCAAGAGATTTTTCTGGGCAAATTCAAAGAAAAAGCAGCAAACTGTTTGTTAGAAAACACAATGACTGGTCCCATTGGTGCTCCTGTTCCTTCCCAAATGGCAGTTGCAAGGCAATTACAATTTCAGTATATTAAATTCTAGTGATATATTTAAAGTAGAGTCTAATCATTACAATCGGAATCTGTTATCTGGATGTCCTGGTTATCCAAATGATTATTATGGATCTAACTGCAAAAAGAATCCAATTTCTCCAAATGTTTTGTAGTAGCCCTCATCCTATCTATTTGGGGTGCCATGTATTAGTATCCAATAAACTAACAAGCTATACTAATCAGTTATACTTTCTGCCCTACCTACCTTCCTTATTTCATGCATTAATTGGCATAAACAGAGTGTGTGTTTTGCTAGATTTTCAGCGTTTATTTATTAACCATATATTTACTGACCATTGAATTTCCCATCAACCCCATTTTTTTACACTTCAACAGATATGTTTGCTTATAACAAAGTTTCATAATGTTTAAAGGGACCTCCATACTAATGGGTACTCCAGCTCAGATATCAGAAGGGCCTTAAGACCCCGAAAAAACCAGAGGAGTAAGGATAAACAGCCACCGGAGGGGAATTTGTTTTTACCATATATCAAAGGAGTCACTGACTGAATAGGGAAACTTATGAAGAAACATAATCTCTGAACAATTTACAGACCAACCAGGAAAATTCAACAAATGCTTCGCTCAGCAAAGGACAAGAGGGATCCCCTAACTTCTGCAGAAGTTTACCGCATACTGTGCAGCTGTGGTCAGGTCTACATAGGGACCACAAAATGCAGCATCCAAACACAAATCAAAGAACATGAAAGATACTGCAGGCTGATCCAGCCAGAAAAGTCAGCAGTAGCAGAACACACTATAAACCAACCCGGACACAGAATGTTATTTGAAAGCACAGAAATTCTGGACCATTCTAACAACTACCAGGTCAGGCTACACAGAGAGGCCATTGAAATCCACAAACACTTGGATAATTTTAACAGGAAAGAGGAGACTCGGAAGGTCAACAAAATTTGGCTGCCAGTATTGAAAAACACCAAAATCAAAACACAAAAGATACTAACGAGCCCTAACGAGCCCCACCTGGGTTCAGGAAGTCTCCCTCCAGGAACAAGTATTCAATACACACAATAGGACTATTATGCTAATTGCTTCCTCCCCTCTGGAGGAGGAGACTGGCATATATATTCTCCACTGCACTTCCAATTCACCATTCCTCTGAAGATGCCAGCCACAGTTGCAGGCAAAACGTCAGGAGAAAATACAGCCAGAACACGGTCTCAAAGCCCGAAAAACCCACAAGAACCAATGGATTCTGGCTGTGAAAGTCTTCGACTCTACAACAGCAAAGTTGTCTGAACATATAACACCAATATTATACCAACATCATAATCCATTTCTGTGCTCAATTCAAAGTCAACCTTTGAATTTTAAACTCCAAATCATATGGCAACTTGATATCCTAAGGACAACTTCTGCCTTTGTGCATTGTCCACACATTTGAATCTTCACCTGATGTTGTTTCCTCATTCTACCCTCAACCATATAACTGGTGGGGAAAGGGCCTTCTCTGAAATAGTGCTGAATTTATGGAACAACAACAACAACAACAATAATAATAATAATATTTATTTTTATCCCGCCTCTCCCAGTGGATCGAGGCGGCATTACAAAAATATATAAATACATTAAAACATTAAAATGTACCCCATCCTCCGCACCCACCAACCCTTCTATCCCCCTAAAACACATTAATTATTAAAAACAAATTAAAAACAAAATTAGAACAGAGACAAATGATGAGAGGCGGTGGAACACTAGTCTGGGAAGGCCTGTCGGAAGAGAACAGTCTTGACTGCTTTTTTAAAGCAGTCAAGACTGGTAATGTGCCGGGTCTCCTCCGGCAGGCCATTCCATAACTTAGGAGCGACAGAAGAAAAGGTCCTTTGGGTAACTGCAGCCAACCTAGTTCTGATTGGCTGCAGTAAATTCCTCCCAGAGGACCTTAGTGTGCGGGGTGGATTATATGGGAGAAGGTGATCCCGCAGGTAGGCTGGCCTCAAGCCATGGAGGGCTTTAAAGGTAAGAACCAACACCTTGTACTGTGCCCGGAAACTAATTGGCAGCCAGTGTAAAGACTTCAGAATAGGTGTTATATGGTCAGTTTTAGATCTTCCGGTGACCAACCTGGCTGCCATATTCTGAATTAATTGAAGTTTTCGGACTAAGCACATGGGTAGCCCTATGTAGAGCGCATTACAGAAGTCAAGCCGTGAAGTTACCAGTGCATGTACCACTGTTTTTAGGTGTTCCAAGTCCAGGAAGGGGCGCAGCTGGCGTATCAGCCGAAGCTGATAGCAGGCACAAGAAATTCTTGTAGCCACTTCTCTGTTTGTTTAAAACTGTTGTTGTTAGGAATGTTTCCCCACCTCTGTACTCCTTAATTTATATATGGTCCATGGATCAAGCCAGAGGTGGGCAGTGGAGTAAGTCCACCACCATTTTAGGAGTGAAATACCCTTTGAGCTAGCTTTAGATCAACTATAAGCAGAAGTTTTTGCCTGGCTCATTATGCTGTGGAAGGGTTGCCTTGTTAGAGGATGAAATAATTAGTATGAAAGTGCTAATGCTTTTTCATTGCAAGATATACAAGCTTAGGCTGTTGTTTCTCTGTGGCTGCATAGTTCACACAGATCACAATTCTAAAATTACTTTTAGAATTTGTTTTGCTTTAAAAAAGAAATAAATGGTTGGTCACCATTAAACATCTAACTTGCACTAATTAATTTCTTCCTCAGAGGCATTCTCTGGCTGTTATTCCCTCTCCTCACAATGTTGTTGGCTGCTTTTTATTTTAATTCAGAGGGGCACATAAATGTTGGGCTCATCAATGTATATGAGCAATTTAGATTATTTTTCTAGCAGCATGAACTTCTTTAATTTATCCAAGTTAAATTTCCATTGCTGGTATGTTGCTTGGTTCCCAAAGTGTTCAAATCCATTTGTATTTTCTCAAAAGCCCTTTCTCTCTTTAAAATTTAAAAACAAAACCATATAAATCAAGCAATAAAAATGCTTTGTTGTCACTAGGAATCTACAAGAAGGGACTGAGTGACAATTATATGGCAATTATTCACATAATCTCCTATATAATTAGAGATGGGGGCATAAGACATACTGAGCGCACAGATCATTTCAGAGTTTGCTTCCCCAAAAGTATAAGTAAAACTTCAAGAAAGCTTCAGGGACACATCAAAGCTTCCTGTGTATCCTCAATGTAATACAGATGTGCCTCAAAACAAGTAGGACGTCCTCCATGCTGCAGACGATGAAAGCAGGTGATAACAGATTGTAACGTCATCATGCTGTAAAGGCTGGTGGAGGTCGAAGGCATTTCCTCCAATGGGAGGAAGAGGTTATAATTAAAATCCTGCAATTGGGGGTGAATGGTGAGGAGTAGAATACACATATAGTCTAGGTTTCTTAAGAGTTTTGCATTGTAGTCCAGTGGCTGGTCCAGTAGTCCACTCCTGGTCCAGTGGCAACAGATGAGCAAATGCAGAAATGGGCTTGCATACAATAATCTGCCCTCTCTATCTGGCTCACAGTTGCTCTGGATGTGGTAAGGTAGAACACTCACATTAAAGCATCCATAGCTAAACCAGATGTACTTCTCACTTCACTACTGAGCAGATGATCATCAGCGTTATCAGCTTTAGCTTCAGCTTCACTAACTGGAAAGCCAGTGCAAAGAGGAGAGAAGGGAAAGGGAAAATTGCCATAAAATCTAGTCTAGACACTTCATCTCTTCTCTACTGACCAGTGATCACAGTCTGGAAAAGTTACCTTTTTAGGTGATGAATCTTCAGAATCCCACTGGTCAGAGGTTGAAGTAGAGATTTGGATTGAGCTCAGACTAGAGAATTACTATTAGAGACTTCAAAATACTTGGCTAGGTCTAGCATGGCAGGTTTGTTTGCTAGTCAAACAGCCTGATTATATGTTGCCATGGGAAATAAATAGCCAGTCAACTGCTTCTTGTGTGTGTTCTATATGAATGTTCTGTAAAGGGAGAACTATCAGACAAGAGGGAAAATTTTTCATCCTCTAAGTATACTAACAAACTGGAATGTGTCCAGAGGGGGATGGCCAAGATGGTAAAGGATCTGGAAACCAAGCCCTGTGAGGAATGATTGAGGGATCTGGGTATTTTAAGCTTGGAAAAGGCAAGATTGAGGGGTGATATCATAGCCATATTGTGATGCTTGAAGGGATTCTGTGTTGTAACTTATGTGGAGAAAGCCTCCCTGGAAGAAGAAAAAGAAGGAAGTGTACCAAGAGGATGAGTTCTAGCCAAAGCCAGAGGAAGCTGGCATCCCTGTTGTGACAAGGAACAGAGCCTGATCCATTCCAGGGAACACCTGAAGATTTGGAGGAGGAAGTAGAATTTCTGCACTCTGTCATATATCAACAGCTCAAATGCCAAGTAGGAGAGTCAGAAACACTCTCCTCTGCCTTAAAGTAAACTGCCTGGGCCTTTCTGCCAGCAAGGGAAGGAAGGTGATAGTACATGTGCAAGGCAGTGTGTGTGTGTGTGTCCAATGCAAATAATCAGGAGAAATGTTGAGTCAAGCTGAAATCAAGGTCACATCCAAAAAGTCCAGAATGCTGAAGGTCAGTCCAAAAGGATCAAGAGAGCTGGACCACAAGGGTCATGGGCTTGAGTAGCGATTTGCTACATACAAAGAGCAAGCCATGCCGACCAACTTATATGCTGACAAAAACAGGTGTTACTCATAATTGTTCTGTTCACTCAAGCTTGCCAAAACGGCTTCCCTCTGCACTGCTCGTTTTTGTCTCCTCCATGATTGGGGGTGAGGGAGGGGCAAAAGTGAATCTAATTCCTCTAAATTATTGCTGCTCTCCCACTGGCACTGGTTGCAGCAACTCAGGCCCTTTTCACACGTTACCCATTTGCACGACTGGGGGGGGGTGTCTCATGCGAAAAGCCTAATCTGAAACACTGCCACTTCCCCACTCCTTTGTCCTGCAGGTTGCTTCCTGGTAGCACGACCGTTGCGCTAGCGCCCTGCCCCTTCTTCTGCAGTGCAGTCTGGGAGCTGTAGGCTGCACTGTGGGAGGAAGCATGACTGGGGTGGCTTGTTTGGCGCACCACATGCAGGTAAGTGCATGAGGGCCCCACGAGCATTGTGCGACCACGCAGTATTTTCGGCTTAGAGACGAAAATAAAAAAATGTGCGAGCGTCCCGCTTTAGGCTCCTGAGCGTCGCGTGAGTGGGAGTGCATCGTATGGACCAATGCTCCCATTTACGTGATGCTCAAGGGGCTCTCGCGCAAAAAAAACCCTGCGTGCGAAAAGGGCCTCAGTCTCAGCTTGTCTTTCAGCTGATGGTGGTGTTTCCAAGATAGTTTGGTCTATTACTGGCTCTGCTTCTGGCACAATCAATTGCTCATCAACCTCAGAGCCATAATCTACCACAACAAGGCCAGTTGTGCTAATTTACTGCTGGCTCTAAATTAGCAAACCAAGGCCACCCAGGTGCTGCAGACAATAGATCCAATGCTCCATGATAACCTTGTGTGATATCCTTGCCTTTGTGTATATCACTTTTGGCTTGCATTTGGGCAAATCTCTTTGGCAACTCAATTCTAGGTTTTGGATTTGGTTCACCACTATTTGCTTAATTTGACTCTGGACTGTTTGGATCATGCTTCTGCCTCTATGGTCACAGCTATCACCTTGGTACTGGCCTGGCTTTCCACCGGTCTGCCTCTGTGGACTAGAGGTGCACACTCTTGGGTGCTTGACCACTAACAGTGCACCATGTGACCGTAGTACATCCAAAAGCTATTGCTTTCTAATATGCAGTTATGGAGGTCCCAATGCAGCTTTTGGTTTCTTTCTACAATCTCTTTTAGCTGCACTCTATGTTTTATATGCACATGGAAAAGGAAAGCAAAGGAGCAATGAATATTGCCTTCTCTGCAAACCAGTGTCTCAAGAGACCTGGTGTACATGGAAGCCTGCCAGAAGCAGAATGTGTTATGGAGGGAGTCATGCAACACAAATTTTGGAAAAGTGACTTTTGGGATTATAATCATGCACTGACCAGCAAGGTCAGTGGCTGAGATTCTGGGTATAGTAATCCAAAACCCAACTTTTCCAGGTTGCACTGCAACATTTCACTGTTGCTTGTTCATAGCTTAAGCAGATGGAGAAAGGGTGTAGCAGGCAAAATGAGCATGTACCATATAAGATAACATCAAGGCAGGGCAATGCACATATACCCAACACTCTGCTGGGATGTGTTGCATTTCTGTCTGCCTAGGTAGTCATGGGTCTCTTCCCAGCTGAAGAAGATTATTAGAGACAGCCAGATAGCAAATATTGTTGCTGCCAGAATGCTGGATCAAGGAGAATGAAAAAATTGGGGTTGGAGGCTCCAGTAGTAATAGTCAATGTGCAGAGGTCACTCCTATTCTTAGCACTCAGTGCCTAGAGATTTTGCTTCAGTTGTCTGCTACATAGGGCATTGTGATTTGGAAAAAAAAAAGCAGAAATACTGATATAGGGAGGTGATTGAAGCCCAGGATAGGGAGGGAAATCATTATGATGTATCCAGCTACATAAATTACACCACAAGGAGCTCAAGGGGCTTTGGGATGAATTACACCACAGGGTGCTGAAGAGGTCTTGGGAATTATTCCCTGTAGGCCCTGTTGGCTTTGACCTTGGTCTTTTTTCAGCACCCAGTTAATTTGGCTTTTTACAAAAGCCCTTGGGGTCTAATGACTTTGCTCTAGGTGTACAGAATCGGTACACATGAACTTTTAAACTTACACAGTGCTTGATGGGTTTAGAATGTTTATTTTTATTGTTGTCAATTGTTATTGTCTTACAATTAAAGTTGTTCTAATTGGCTTTCTTCTAAGCTGCCCAGAGAGATAGGAGGAAGACAGAAATAATTAAATAGAATGGGATAGGATAGGATAGGATAGGATAGGATAGGATAGGATAGAATAATAAACAAATTCTGAGCTGCTGAAGCAATACTTGAGAATAATTAGAGGACAAGTGAAATGCCAGAAGAAGATGAACAAATGTATCCCTGTTTCTTCCAAAAAAGGGAGAAGGTGGATCAGGAAAACTTTGAAGTGGTTAATTTAATGACAATAGTAAGCAAAATTCTCAAACATATTATGAAATTTAGCCTAGTGGATCTTGAAAAAAGGCACCGGATACTAAGTTTTGTGAAGCATAAGTCATATCAGAAAAACTAAAGAATCTTCCTTCCTTCCTTCCTCATAGAAATACCAGTGGAATCCCATGGAGGGAACCAATTATCTGAAAGGATTTTTCTTTATCTTCTCTCCCTGGCTGACTATTGTGAGTGACAAGATCTTCCAGGAGGTAGTGTTCCAACAACACATGATAGGATAGAACTAAGGGTACTTCCTTTACTTCATAACTGTTCTGTTCCCTTACTTTGACAAGAGATGGAAGCCAATAATTAAGAACACATATGGCCATTAATTAGCCTTGTTAACTAATCTGCCTTCTTGAAAATAAAACATGTCACTGTCTGGACAGTATAAATAGCATCTTTAAATCCCAAATTATTGCTTTCACTCTAGCATTATGAGGTCAGGAACATCTGCTCCTTAAGTTTTTCGTATGAGGTGAGAACAGAAGAAACTTCACAGGGCTATATCCCTCAATCTGTTCATTATTGCTCAGCATGGATTTTTTTTTTTTAGATGCTTATTGTTCATTATGAATTGGTATCCTAGGAAAAGTAATCTGAGTTCCAAGATAATAATCAGGAATTTCAAATGCTGAGTTTGTTAATTTTTTTGGAATTAATGGAACAAAACTGTTTCCCTTCATATACAGAAACTCAAGAAAACTTTGAATTTGCTTTAGGATGTTTTTATTAGCTGATTTGTTTGTGTGCATGTGTACATGTGAGTCTTCATGATTAGACCAATATGTACTGTCATGAATGAGGACTAGAGATATACTTAGGGAAATAGTTTGTTAAAGGGCTAAAAGTGTTCTTGGAGCATTTATTTATGGCAGTGGTAAGCAAGCTCTTGAATTTTGGCACCCAGTTTTGCTTCCTGGGATCCACAGTAGGCCACACTCCATCCAAAAATTAATGCTTTCTCTTCTTTAAATTGACAATGACAAGTTGACTTCTGTTTTTTTTTTAGAAAAATACCAAATGGAAAGTCCCGTCTGCCACGGAATGAAGGCCCTGTACTTTGCTTTACAGAAGAAGTGCCCCTGCGAAAATACCACTGAGGACTGCACATGGCCCCCAGATCCCATTATTTGTACTCTTGTTTGATGGGAATGAATTAGCCCTTTTTGAGTCCTGCTCCCTCCATTCTGTTCCTGTTACTCGGCCGCACTATCATCCATAGGCTGAGGGGGTACTGAGGAAATGAAGAGTCTGAGATGCACATGGATTCCCAAGGGCAAAACTCCCTATGGGATTTTTAGCCCTTAAGACAAGAGGGGAGATAGCCCCCAAGAATAGCCTTGTTTTCTCATCTCACATGTTTGTAATTACATGGGGCAGAATATATCAGTAAGGCTTTTCTTAGAAGGTATTTTCTTAATAATCCCTGGAATGTGATCGCCCTTGTGGGAAATAATTTGTCCCTAAGCTTTGAGATGCAGAGAGCTGAGATGCAGATGCCTCCCACTGAGGCTATAATGCAAAAGGATCTTCTCTATGCTCCTTTCTTCCCTCTATGTGCCACTTATTTATATATGTAAATGAACCAAGTATTATGTAAGTATTCTAGGCCTTTATTCAGTTCTTCCCCAAATCTATGCCACTCTCAGGCAGCTCTGCCTAGAAATGTTATTAGTGGGAGGAGTGGAGATGTTACCCTGTTTACTGGGCGTCCTGGAAGGGACACCTATATGCGCTCTCATTAACTAAGTTTGGGGAAATTAGCCGAGAGCACAAGCTAGCAATGCGAGAGGCAGGGCCACACAGCGGAATCTTTTACCCAAAGTCTACGGGGTCAGGCCAAGCCAAGGAGTACACCAGGTTATAAGAACAGTGGAGATCTTTATTAAATACAGACAAACAGTGTATGCAACACATGCACTCAGATAACTATAGAAAATAAAGGTTGGAGTGGGACAGAGGGATTTTTCAGAGGGATTGTTGAATTGGGTGATACGACACCTGTCCTGAAGCCCAGATAGATCACTGCGAAGGTCCAAAGTTGTGCAGTCTCAGCCAATAGAACAGCGTGGCAGCAAGGTGGGATGGAACTCAGGAGTGATCCGAGGATGGTCTCGGAATCGGGGGTTTTTATAGGGAGAAATGTAACCTCAGGCTATTCCGTACTTGGGGAAAACAATGAGTTTCGGGAGCGAGACAAAGCTCTGGAAAAATCAAAATTTAACATGATTGAGTTAGGTCTGAATTAACAAAGAGGTAGACAGTATGCAAATACACAGTGCTTGACAGTTGAGTATTGAGCTTGCCAAGTTGCCTGGTCCGGGCAGGGATCTCTTTGTAAGTAGCGTGCATACATAATAGAGTGTTTGCAGGGAGGTCTCCTGGCTACTTCTGGCGTGCCTGTATTGTGTTGGAATATTGCAGCAATTAGTGGCCGAGCCTAGTTCTGTGCTTGTCTGGGGGCCTCACAAACACATGGAGAGGATGGTGGAAGAGAACCAAATTACTGATATCAAAATGATATGTGTGTCACCTTAAGTGTGGCCTAGGAACTGCAGTAACAGAGAACATGTGACAAAATCACAATACCATTAGTAGCTGGGGTACCTTTTAGTTAGGTTCACACCTCATGTTAAACTGAGCTCCCTGTTTTTTAATCCTTCTTCTCTCCATGTAGCCTCTTTACTTCACATCATTTTCATCTGTATGTATCTTCTCTTTCTCCTCTTCCCTCCCCTTCTGTTTCCCCTAGGAGTATTTCTAGCTTGGGGAGAGTGATCTTCAGCTGAACACAGCTGAAGGGAAATGGTTAAGTAGCCTCTAATTATTCTGTTTTCTCCTCAGCTTACAACCTTTGCAGGCTGATTTTGCTTTTAGTGCACTACATCCCTTTTAATTCTCCAGCTGAGCATGGCTACACAACCTGTGGGGGAGGGGGTTGGGGAAATGTTTTCCAAAAAAGTAACTTTCCCATCACCCTTTTTTGACTTCAAAAAAACCTCAACAGCTGGAGTAATAAAAATTCTCCATGACACTAGCCCTTTTCGCATTCATTTTTTCTCGCGCGAGCGCCCCTTGAGCACCACACAAATGGGAGCCTGCACCACACGATGCACCCCCACTTGCCTGGCACTCACGAGGCTGATGCGGTGCCCGGGCGAATTTTTTGATTTTCGGCTTGAAGCCGAAAATCACCCGTGCTTGCGCAACGCTCGCGGTGCCCACGTGCACTTACCTGCTGTGCGGAGCATCGCGAGGCGGCTGGGTCGCGCTTCCTTCCCCCCACGGAGCCTACAGCTCCCATGGTACCCTGCGGAAGGAAGGGGCAGGGCGCTAGCGCGATGGACGCGCCAGCAGGAAGTGCCTGCGGAAGGAACGAGGGGCGAAGCGGCGGCATCCCGGAGGAGGCTTCTCACGCGAGACGCTCTCCCTCCTCGTGCAAAAAGGTACAGTGCGAAAAGGGCCACTCTATTTAACATGGTTTGTTCACATATCATGAACTGAATTGCTGTCTTTTCTTCACTAGATTTTTACAAAGTTTACAAAATTCTCTTGCTTTTACATTTTAGATAGGGCTATTTACAATTCTCAGCTAGCCTCATCAGACTACAAATCCCAGGATTCCACAGGATATTGTCATGGCAGGGGAATCATTATGGTATTGTGTAGTGTGAAAGGGTCCAATGTTGTTGGCAGCCTGTTGCATCCCAATATTGGGTTCTACAAAGAACAACTTTAGAAGCAAATAAGAGAAAAAAGATGCTAATACAACAAAAGAAAAAAATTAAGCTAGTTTACAATTATGTTGTTGTTGTTTGCCTTCAGGTTGTTTCTGACTTATGACAACCCTAAGGCAAACCTATCACAGGATTTTCTGGGGCTGAGAGTATGTGATGCACCCAAGGTTACCCAGTGGGTTTCCATGACTGAGCGGGAAATCAAACCCTGGTCTCCAGTGTCATAATTGAATGTTCAGATCACACTGGCTCTCTCTTATATTATATTACATTAAAAAGGATTTGAGAATCAAAGATTAAGCATACAAATTAATCTAAGCAGTCTAATTATCTGAAAAGTTTCTAAGGAGAATTGACAATTATGGATGGCCTCTTGTGGCATATACGTATAAATCCAACTCATAACTATACGTGCCTTTTTTGTTGTTGTTATTGTGGAGGTTACTGTTCTCTTCCTTCTTCATGCAATGATCAAATAGCCTTTCTTCTGCCTGTGTCCTTCCTCATTGCCTATGTGGTGCAGACAGTCCTAAAATGATGAAGGCATGTTCCAAGACCTTTCAAGGGTAAGTCTGAGACTATGGAAGATCATGTTGCCATTGTGTGTCTGGTTATAGTCACATAGCCATATAATCTCCGTTGTTCTCCATTGTGTGTCTGTTTGACCAGACACACAATGTTCACCACTGTGTGTCTGGTTATAGTCATATAGCCATATATTCTCAGCTGTTCTCACTTTCCCATTCACTACATAGTTATGGAGGGGAGCAACCACAGGAGGAAGATTACTCCTGTGGCATGGGAGAGGGGAGACATTTTGTAGTATGATTAATGTCCTGATGCAGGATCTCATCCCATAGGTTCAAATATTGAGTAGACAAGGTCATAAGAACAAACTGTTGACTATAGATTGTCATTCCAGCCTTTAAGTGTCAGTCACTTGGTAACCATGAACGACTGGAGAATCTATTTATGAACGAAAGAACAGGTTGGGGATGAAATTGGTGTGAGTCCCCAACTGGGTGATGAATGTTGGCCATATAGGGCCTGACACAGCTTCTTTCTCTCCAAAATAAAAGTGCCCAGCTGAAACACACTTATGTTTAACATAACATGTGGTTTGGGACTCATAAACACTGAGGAGCCTTTCTAGATAAAAATGCTGGCAAACATACTCTGTGCAATTTCTGTGACATTTGAGTTGGCCTGATTGAGTTGGTTTTCTTACTGCGTCATCTTTGTTGGTCCGGGGGATGACTTTATACCACTGATATGGGATTCAGTATTCTGTTTTTAAATTTGTTCTGTAAAATAAGGTTAAATGTCATGCTTGCTTTCAAGCTGCCCTTCATAAGAGCATCTGTGTTTTCATGCTGTTAATGAAAATGGCAATAACACTTTTTATGGTAAAGTGGTCATATTGGTAATTATATTCTACCCTCCTCCTTTTGAGTTTTATAGGCCAAGTGCTTTAAAAGGAAACGATAGAAGATATAAGTTATAAGAGTATCCCAAAGATGCCAAATCTCCTTTTCCCACTCTCTAATTGTAGCCCAGGAGAGAACAATTTATAATTTTGAATGGTACAAAGGTAATAATATATTGAATTGGAGTGGAAGAAATGTATTAATTACATGGTCATGGAAATATAGAGGACACAGTTCCACTCTGAACTCTTTGCCTGGAAGGGGGAAAATATCACTAGGAAAATTAGTTTTTCCAAGGTCTTGAAAAATTAATGGCAGGTTAGATTATGCCACTATGCAGTACAGAAACATGGTCAAAATTTATCTGGTGAAACTGAACAAATTCCACATGTTGGGAAGTGCAGAAGGAAGGGTAGTCTATGAAGGTTCACAGATTTACATGTAGAATGTGCAGGTTTATGAGCCAGGACAACAAACAGCTTTCAGTAAGTTCAGGGATGGCTCAGCTGCCCACTCAAAAGCAATGTTCAGGACTTGTTTCTCATCTTTCATTGAGTTTCCATTATGTCTCTAGCAGTGGTATAGTAATAAATTTTGAAGTGCAGGCAGTCATGACAGTCCTAAAGCAACAATCTCAAGAACAGTCTAAAAATACATGAGCTTGATTTGACTTCCAGCAGGCCAGTGGATAGTAGATCCTGGGGCTTTTCAGCAGCTAGGAGAGCTTCATGGTAAAGTGCCAACCAAAGGGATCTCTGGCTGGGGTTTTTATACTCTCTCCCAGATCCTTTATTCCATTATATGCATTTTTGTTTTGGTAAATATGCTATGAATGGGAGAGTCTGAGGGAGTAACACCATGCCTTTGCTGTGAAATGTAGCTGTTAAGATCTTCTGATCTGATGGTCCTATGCTGACAACCTGCATTTTAAAAAGAAGAACTATTAATTAACCTTGGAAGTCATAAAAATAAATAAACCTTCTTATTAAGATGGATCAGAGAAACCTTTGCTGGTGCCTTCTTTCTGAAATCAAGAGCTGCACTGCATAACTACTGCACTATGATTCCACTTTAACTGCCAAGACTGTGATTTTATAAAGTCATGGGTGAGAGCTGATTTATTCTGTGAAATTGAAGGAGGTAGAATGATGCCTAAAATAAGAGTGCTGTCTTAGGATAGTGTTTTAAAAATGTTATGTCAAGGAAAAGATGCTTTTGTGGGAAGTGGGGAGTTAAATTCAAGATGATTTGGCCAAATTAGGTTAATATGGTCACAGATTTAGGATGACAAATGGATTGGTCTATGAATTCTATAATGGCTTTTAGAATATAAAAATGGTAAGATGTATCTGGAACCCAGTGATGTTATAAAACATGTAAAAGGTTCACAGTTTTAACTAATGAATATATACTTACAGATTTTATATAATGATACTGGATTATATTTATACATTTGGATGTAGGAAAGATGTAATAAATTTATACTACAAGGTGGTGAAAATAATAAACAATTAAGTCAGTTAGCAGTATTTAGAAAATTAGTAGTATTAAGATTATCTAGTAGTAGATATTCTTTACTATATAATGTTATTTATTATGCAAGTATGTTGTAATAGAATGTAATAGGAGAAAGGTGTCCATGCAAAAGGGCACCTGAAGCGTAAAGTGATTGTGAGGAGCGATCTGCACGATGCACTCACAATCGTGCAACGCTCCAGGGCAGGGTAGGCACCACTTGCGCACTTTTTCATTTTCAGCTTTCAGCCAAAAATAGTGTGTGATCACGCATTGCTCCAGGGCCCCGCGCACATTTGCTATGCATATGGAGCCTGGGAAACTCCAGGGCCCCGTGCGCATTTGCTATGCATACGGAGCCTCTGGAGCCGCGGCGCTTGCGCTTCCTGCCCCAGCATAGCCTGGGAAACTCCCAGGCTGTGCTATGGAGGGAAGAGGCGGGGCTCTCGCGCTGCCTGCACTGCCAGGATGCAGCGAGGATGCGAGAGCCTCTTGCTGGAGGCTGCTTGTGTGATCCCTGCACCCCAGCGCCGAGAAAAGTTAAGCTGAGGAAAGGGCCCTGGTGTTAGGCATGTTTAAAAAAGTTTATATGTTTATATGGAGGGGAAAGAAGAGAAAGTTAGATTTTTTTAATTTTCAATTTATTTATTTATTTGGAGAGGCTTGGAACAAGTAGTATACTTTACTCCATCTAAAGGAAAGAGGTAGGTTGATTCTTTTTTGTTTACTTTTTTCCCTCCTTCCTTCCTTCTTTCCTCCCTCCCTCCCTTCCTCTTTTTCTTTGTTTTGCTTTTTAACTTTTAATTATATGTTTTCATATTTGCTTAGTTTTTTTTGTTTCTTTTACATATTCATTTATGTATATAGTATTTTAGTGGGGTTTTTTTTGGGGAAAATGTTAATTTTTTTTAGAATAAAAATGTATGAGCCTATGGTAATCCCTTCCTCGCATCACTCTCAAAAAGTTTTCATCTCTACCAGGATGTTTTCATCTCTTTTCATCTCTACCAGGATTAGGTATTTTATAATGCTAATAGGTCTTGCCTATTCAAGACTGAACCACTCCAAACATTGTGGTTGACTACAGGGATAAGTTGCTGCTGAGCAAGTCTACTTGCTACATAGCTACCTTAGGGGTTTCTGCTAAAGAGAAAACAAGAGTATTCAAGTCAGAAGGCAGAAGGCAGATGATGCTATAGTCATTGCTCATGAAAAGTCACAAGGTTTCAACCTTGTGAGCCATGGTTGTACTGTGCCACTGTTCCCTAATGGAGTGATCAGTCAAGTTTCAGTTCAGAAGCCCATGTCTCTAAGGTTGCTTAAGTCAATTTTATCTCTTGGCATAGCTTTCACACCTGCTTTTTGCCAAAGGAAAAAAAGCAGAGAAAATGGAGTGTTGACTGAATGAGTTAGCATAATTACTCAGGAAGGCCTTGGTTATCTGTGGTGGGCCAATGGGCTGAGGTCTGCATTTGGACCTGAAAAGTATTATTCTAGCAGTTTAGCCAGAACAGCCATATCTTACTCTTGGTTTCTACATTATATGGTTATCTGCTTTAAAAGTTCTGTATGAAATTGAATGAGAGAAGCATAGCTTAAGCCAATCTCCAACTGAGCTAGTTTTCTGAGCTCCTTAAGGAGTTCACATGACCTTTCACCTCTTTTAATTCCATACAGCCACGACCTTGTTTACACTTGTTGAGGTGTGCATTCCATAGTGAACAAATCATTTATCTGAGCAGAAAAACCTTGGAGCTGCCAGTTACATGTAGAACTCTTTTTGAAGCCATACTTCTTATCTTAATTGCGCTGTAGCAAATTTTGGTAGGGATGAGTGAGAAATTCTTTTTGTCTGAATTTACTCAACCTGCATTTTCCAAGCCAATGAATGAACCTGAACAGAACTGTGCATGTAAATGTGCACATTCTCAAATGTTATGATACACTTCTCCACACAAAATGCACACAAAAATGTGCATAACAGTGATAACCACACATTACAGTGTAGGAGCAGCTTGCAAAATATGGGTACATTAGCAAAAATTGTGCATCTAAAAGGTGCAATTAGAAAAAGTGTGCACAGAAATGCACATGATTCCAAGGAAACTAACATTTGGTAAGCAGATTTATTCACACTTCAGTAGTAACAGACCAGCAGCTTAAAAGACCTATATTATCTTACAGCTTATCATACAGCTCTTTGAAGATGTATGGTCAAGGCTACAATTTGTATCTTTCAGTATCCCATTACATTCATTCCCACTCCCACAACCGTGCAAGTTGTGCTTAAGTACCTGTGACTTTAATATCACTCCCTTAGTGCATCTGAAGAAGTGAACAGATATCCACGAAAGCTCTCAAAGGTGTGGCAAATTCTTTCACCTCCCCTTTTTTTTACTTTTCCCCCTTTCACGCTGAAACTGGCTAACACGACTATTGGTTTGAAAACTGCCAAAATGCGCATTAGTTATTTGTCTCAGGCTTTTTCACAATGAGCTGGGCCCAAAGTGACTCACCATAAATACTGCTTGACAGGATACCTCCTTTTTTGAGGAAAGAAAGGACAGCAGGGAGGTATTTTAAAAATATCAGTACATTCAGATAAAACAAGTTTCAAGGAAAAGAATGTACCATATTTGCTGGTATATAAGATGCACTTTTTCTTAAAAATACCCTTTGAAAATGGGGTGCGTCTTATACACCAGCAAATACAGTAACGCTAAAAGCATACGGAATGAACCGAGAGCCAAAGTTCTCCTTGCCCAAGCAAACAGGAAGGGAAGGGATAGTGGAATCCAGGTGGAGCACTCCTTACCTTTTCCTCCTCTCCTGTGCATTTTGACTGTTCTTGGGCCCAAGAAATACTGGCACAGCACTCTTTTCATTCTCCTCCTCTGCTGGGGCAGCATTCTTTTTATTCCTCTCCTCTCCTGGTGCAACACTCTTTTCATTCCCCTCCTCTCCTGGTGCAGCACTCCTTTCATTCCCCTCATGAGGGAACTAAAAAAAATCTTTTCCTGAAAAATACCCCTTGAAAGTGGGGTGTGTCTTCTATGCCAATGCATCTAATATGCCAGCAAATACAGTAAAAATACAAAATGTATTCAACATTACAATGAAATGATCGAGTGTACATATATAGAAAGCAAAAATCCAGATTAGTAGGCCAAACAAGATGAACACTAGGCATCACTGTAGTACTATTTTTCTTGCATCAGAAGGAACCAAAGCAGAACTTAAGTACAGTTCTGAGTGGAGCAGGTGGGATGGTTCTTATCACCTTTTCTCTTCCTCTCAGGACATTAACAACAAAACAGTGGAGATGCTGGAAAGTAGCACTGGCATTGATGGCTGCTGGCTCCCATGTCAGCTGGGTGCTGAGTCCACTCCAGGTATTAATCCAGGGTTCAAAGGAGCTCTCCAAGGTACTGATCCCTATTCCTAAATATGTTCAGCATCTTAGATGGTTCCTTTAAAGCTATCCCAAACCAACACACCAACAAGGGAGCCAACAGCTGCTATTGGGCAAAGATGGTATGTGCTCCTCATGCCAGTCTTCTAGGTATTTTGGCCAGTGATGCTGGTATTGGGAGAAGTGCAAATGAAAATACAAAGAAATGTTTGTTTAAACCTTAAAACAACCTGTTGATGTAGAAAACAATCTGTTGATGCAACATTGAGAAGTGGAATGAAATCAAGACTCCAAAATCTAAACCTTAGAAGTAACAAGTTGCAGTTAATGGAGGTACCTGTTAAGGTGCTACTTTTTGGGCAATAAGAATATTTCAAAAGGAATGTAACAAGTAAGTGCAACATCATTTGATGGGAATAATGAGTAATGGCACCTGATTTCTTTGAAAAGTTACTTTGAAAGGTCACTGTTACAGGTGTTTTGATTGGAATTTTTCAAGTTTTTCTAATTATATTCTTTATTTAATTGTTAATAAAAGAAAAAAAGAAACAGAAAAAAGAACAATGCTTCATAGATAATTTAAAAGGCATAGACAGCTATGCACAGCAATCCCAGATGTGGGAAAGAAAGGAAAAAAACAAAAAAACAGCAACAATCAATTAAAAATAAAAATGAAATAATTTATATAACTTGTGAATCAATGTATCATAATGTGAAATCAGAGAAATCATAGCATTAATAACAAACTATTCTTTTCAGAATTTGAATATTTATACTTTCCTTTGCTTAGTTATGTGTTATAGCCACTTGTGGTGCTGATTCGCTCTGATTTACCTTTCTTAAACAACTCGAAATTTAGTACTTCCATACATCCCCACAGTTCAGTTTGTAATCATCATTTATACCATTCCTCACTTTACTTAAATAATTTCTGTTAATCCTGTGCCAGATAACAGTATCTTCTACTTATTGAATGTCTGCCATTTAAATGTTTGATTACCTTTCTAATTTTTCTTATAATCCATATTCTAATCTATATAACATTTGCTCAACAAATTAGAAAACTTGGATTTTATCTGAAAGACTGATCTGTTTTATTTAAGTATAGTAGAATCTTTATTAGTCCACTTTTCCCTTCAGTATCATGTTCAGATTTCATATTAAGTCATTTTTCCACTTAGAATATATTTCTCAATTAAGTTCCATTCATTTACTTTTTTTGTCTTGCAATTTCCCTTTTAGCATCAAAGTCATTTTGTCAAGTTCTTTAAACTCTACTAGTTTTACCAGCCAGTCTTTTATTGTGGGATTTGTTTATTTTTCCACAGTTTAGCGTATAGGATTCTGGCTTCGGTGGCTACGCATAGGATTATTCTCCAATATTTAAGTTTTGCAGATCAGAAATTCACTTCAGTCCAAACATGGAAAGAAAATTATTTAAAGATGATGCATAGATGGTATCTGGACCCAGTGAAGCTGAATAAGATATATAAGACAAAGAAAAACAACTGCTGGAAATGTGAGAAAGAAAAGGGAACTTTCTATCATATGTGGTTGTCCTGTCCTCAAGTTAAACGATACTGGAAGAAGATATAGGAAATGATGTCAGACAAGTTGCAGATAAATATTCCATTAACACTTGAACTTTTCTTACTGAATATGCTTTATAAACTGGACAGATCTGGAATTTTTCAAGTTTTATGCTTTTAACAAACCCAAGGTCTTTTTCTTCAAAACACCACAAAAAGTAACAGGAAAATAAGAAAAACACTGAATAATGTAACAACTTACTTTTTCTTAGCATAATGAATAATGGATCAGTTTTCAAATACTTTTAACAATTAATAGGAATAAATTACTTTTAAAAAGGAACCTTCTAAGTTCAGAAAAGATTCTTCCATCTCTAGATTTTAGAATGTATTTGAGAATAGTCTTAATTTAACAAAAAAAGTTAAACAGAAGCTGAAGCCTTTGGGGCTGCTGAGCAAAGGAATTCAGACAAGTTAGATTTCTGTGTGAGTTCAGCAGAGTTTGAGTTAGCTGGGATATCTTCAAAACCTAATTTTGAGCAAGAACTTAAAAATAAAGGAAAAAATAGATGCTATAACCTTTTACAATCCAAATAGGCCAATATACTTCCCTCTATATTCCTTCCTTTTTTTTTTTAACCAACCCTCTCAGTATTCCACATTCCAGCTGGCAAAATATTAGGGCCAAAAAGTATTTACGTAGGCAAAATAGAACCCAGTGGTGGGCATGGCAAAACATCTCAAAGAAGAAAGGAAGAACCCATTCTATTTCAATTTATTATCATATTGCCTGGTGTTAGTATTTTGTGTTGTTACTATAGCCCTTGCATGAGTCATGTATTCTAGTACACTCGCTTCTAATAAAGTGCATTTTCCTTACGTGAAAGGATAATCTACTTAAGATTCCTTATATTGCTACCATATTATAATGGCAAATGAAGCTACTCCAAGGGATTCAGGGAATTATTTTTGATTTTGGAGATGAGGGCACTGATAATCAATTGTGATCAAAGACTTTTTTCTTAGGTATGGATGGATCTGTCCATTTCTCTTTCTCCCATTTGCTTTATCAATTTTTTTTGGTGTAAATATATAATGAAATTTGAAAATTTCACAACCTCATTATTTAGTTGGCTCTTGTAAAATCAAACCAATATTCTGAATCATCTGTGTTGACCAAATTCTGTAGGCATAGCTGTTTAATTTGTATTGATTTGTATTATTTTAAATATTTTGTTAGCTGCCTTCAGTCCCATTATTGGGAGAAAGGAGGAATATAAATTAGTAAAATAAATAAAATACACTACATTTTCTTCTGTGAGGGAATACAGAGCTCACACTCTTGTGACAGGACTTTCCTTCCTTCCATTTCCCATCTGAAACTCCTATGCATCCTTAAAATCTGCTCCTTAAGGTGTGGAGACCCTACATGATGTTGTATGTCCAAGATGCAGAAGTGCCTAAATGGAAGGAGGAAGTGAATGGAAATAATTCCTTCTGTCACATGAAAGGGCAATCTAATTAGGATATGAGGCAATAACTTTTCAAGATTTTATGATTTCCTTTTACTTTTATATCTTGCAGTAACTGCAGTAATGTTATCAGTGCAGGACAAATGGTTACTTTTTTCAGTCAAGAATTTGGGGGCCTTTGGGTATTTTTACACCTTGTATATAATGAAGTCATGTAAATATTCATGAAAGTTAAGGAAGAAAATGCAAAATCAAGGATACAGCTCAATATTAGCAAGACAACAATATTGACCACAGATGATTCACATGAAGTGGGTAAAAAAGAAATCAAAATAGTTAAAGATTATCTATACCTTTGCTCAGTTGTTAATCAAAAAGGAAACTAGTCAGGAGATCAGAAGAAGACTAAGACTTGGAAGGGCAGCTATGAAGGAACTAGATAAGATCTTCAGGTATAAAAAATGTTTCACTAAATGCTAAAAACTATGCCATCATATTTCTGATTTTTATGGATGGTTGTTGAAAGTTGGAAAATGAAGAAAGCAAAGATGAAGAAAATCAATTCATTTGAAATGTGGTACCAGAGGAGAGGTCTATGGATATCATGGACTTCTGAAAAGATAAAGGAGTGAGTCCAAGAGCAAATCAGAGCTGAACTCTCACTAAAAGCCAAGATGACTAAACTGAGTCTGTCCCGCTTTGGACATAACATGGGATGGTGAAAAAGACTATACTGCTCAGTAAGGTAGAAGTCAGTAGGAAAAGAAGAAGAATGCACTACAGGTGGATTGATTCTGTCAAGGAAGCAATGACCCTAAGTCTGCAAGTCTTGAACAAGGCAGTTTGTGACCTGTCTTGAGGGTCTTCCATTCAGAGGGTTGCTGTAAGTGGAAGTTGATTTGATGGCAAATCACAACAACAACAAAATACTTGCAGTGAAAGTAATTACATGAGAAGGATCACATAGGGCTGAAACATCAGCTGGGGAGCAAATTGCTCTCCTCCAACTCATCCCCATGGTCTTCTTGAAAGGCAATCCAGAGATATGGACCAGATATATCAAAATGGAGACATTCAAACTTCTTGCTAGATCAGTAACAGATGTTTATGTTCTGGTTATTTGTTCCTTTATAAAAATATAGATTGAGTTAATGAGGATGAAACATTTCATTTCTCTTTTTTTTCCTTTTTTTAAAATTATTTTTATTAATTTCCATTGAATTGTTAAGACGAACAAACAAACATGCAAAAACAGTGACAATGTAACAATAAGATCACAATACCATATATAACAAATAATTAGGATAAATAAAGAAAAACAAAACTATCTACATAATGATAACATGAATAGCAGCAAAAAAAGGAGAATAAAGACAGACATCTACACTGAAGTTGACTTCTCTCTTGTTAGAACTATAGATTGGGTAGATTTCATTCTTTTTATGTAACTTTTTAAATTCTTGTTTACAATTTATATCATTCTGTCATTGGAACATGCTGGTATTGTTTCTCTAGTCACATAAAAAATATGATTAGAAACATTTCATTTCTCTACCACATCTTGCAGTTGGTGAAAGGATGCTTTGGATTCTTGTGAGGTCTTCTGATGGAGAATGCAAAGTTCTTGTGGGGCTCTTAAGGGGTTGGCATTGT